>CAUYON010198996.1:0-28126 GCA_963573935.1 Arctocebus calabarensis
CCTGTAGTCCCAGCTACTTGGGAGGCGGAGGCAAGAGACTCACTTGAGCCCAGGAATTGGAGGTTGCTGTGAGCTGTGATGCCATAGCACTCTATCCAGGGTGACAGCTTGAGGCTCTGTTTCAAAAAAAAAAAACAAAAAAAACCTAAGAACATTTTCAAGTACTAAAAGGTAGTTTCTAGGACAGAGAATTAGAATCCATCAGAAGGCTCAAGTGAGTGCAAGAAGGGCAAGAACCACTAGCCAGGAGCCCAATGCTACGAAAAGTGTCCCTGAACACTCAGGACCCAACTTTTCTGTACAGGCCCTTCACGTAACTGTACTGGAGTGGAGGGACCAGGCAGGCAGCGAGGTGAAGGTGTGAAAAGGCAAGGCAAATGTCACCTCTGTCTCTGTTTAAGGAAAAGACAACTGCCATTTCTTTAGACAGTGAATTCAAAGGGGAGAGGGAAAGGTCAATTCATGAGCTCAGATTTGTTCATCTGAGTCAGAATAAGGAATAAATTTTTACAATCAAGGTAACAAAACCCCAAAATAGGAATTTGGAAGAGAAATTCTGACAATCTGTAAAGACAGCAAAAGAACTCAGCTGATGTTACACAGAATTTTTCCAGATAAGGAGACAGGACACAGAACAGGAAGCTGGGAGAGCGTCCCGAGAACTCAGAGTACGATGGTTACAGAAGTTGGCCTTTGCTAAGGGAGATGCCCTAGAACCCAAGAAGGAAAAATTCCACAGGGTGCGGCCTTAATTATTCATGCGTCAGGAAAACCTGAGGAGCTACGAGGAGACGTCTGAATGTCTCTCTCGTTCTCTTTATAATTAAAAGCTGAAGCTTTAAAGTCAATCTCAAATATCAAAATGCATCCATTTGGGAACCATTTACTGGGTGCCTCCCATCCACTCTCACATTCAGGAAATAACCGGGTGCTGACAGGCACAACCTTCACATGGGGACAGCACTGTAAGTTTCCAGACATTTCCACCCTCCCACTAAACAAGCAGGAATGGACAGCATGGGTCATCAGGATGCGCCCATTATAAAGACGCCAAGTAGCACAGTCACAGGGCGCTGGCTCTGCCCCCAGGTACATTGGTCCCGAAAACTTCCTACTTCCATGGGCACTCCTCCGCCCCAGAGGGCCCTGCCTCTTTCATAAGGAATGATGACTCCAACTTTGAAAATAAATACCATAGCACACATGAGGATGGTTGGTGCTAGACAACACTGCGTTTCTTAAAGACCAAATCCCCCTTGTCAGCCGTATGCTGTGAGTTATGGCCAGCCTGGTATTATACACAGCCAACACCTTTAGTTTTGTTCTCCATTTCTCTACAGCAAAGGGGCAGCAGCCAATACCCTATTTTGAAAAACAGCACAGGAGTTTCCACAATTTTTTTTTTGAGACAGAGCCTCAAGCTGTTGCACTGGGTAGAGTGCCGTGGCATCATAGCTCACAACCTCCAACTCCTGGGCTCTAACAATTCTCATGCCTCTGCCTCCCAAGTAACTGGGACTACCTGCACCTGCCACAACGCCTGGCCATTTTTTGGTTGCAGCCATCACTTTTGTTTGGCGGGCCCAGGATGGATTTGAACCCACCAGCTCAGGTGTATGTGGCTGGTGCCTTAGCCGCTTGCACCACAGGCGCCGAGTCAAATTTGTTTTTTTTTGAGACAGAGTCTCACTATATCACCCTCGGTAGAGTGCCATGAAACTCTTGGGCTTAAGCAATTCTCTTGCCTCAGCCTCCCAAGTAGCTGGGTCTACAGGCTCCTGCCACAACACCCAGCTATTTTTTTGTTGCAGTTGTTTAGCTGGCCTGGGCCAGGTTCGAACCCACCACCCTTGGTGTATGTGGCTGGTTTCGTAACCACTGTGCTACAGGTGCTGAGCCCATATTAGAAATTATTTTAACAAAAGCACCGCTCCCTTCCTTTAATTAAAGAGGTACCATCCCAGTGCACCTTCAGACAGAAACAGGTTTTTTTTTTGCAGTTTTTGGCTGGGGCTGGGTTTGAACCCGCTACCTCTGGCATATGGGGCTGGCACCCTACTACTTTGAGCCATAGGCGCCACCCTAGAAACAGATTTTTAAGTTATTCTTTCAGAATCTTCCAAGTAGCAAGTGACTTTAGCCCTGAAAACTTCCCCGCCATAAGACAAAATGGTGGCACCAGCTTATGGCTCTGGGAAGTGCTCCCTTAGCACCTGGTAGCAGCCACTGCCCACCTGCCTCCAGTTTGTAGACAGAAATACAAGCAACTCTTGAAATTTCAACACTCAGGTCCAGGCATTCCATAGAAGCTGGGAGCTTCAAAGGTGGGACTGCAGTACCCATCCCTAATCCTCTCACTGTGTTTGACATGGCTGCTGAGTCTTAGGCTCGGTTTTGTTATCTGCCTGAGCCTGGCAGGATGAGGAAGTTCACATTCATTCCCCTGGGAGGACATGGCCGGTGGCCTTGGTGTTCGTTCAAAAAAAGAAAACAAGAAAACACTGAGGAGAATAGCCCAATGGCTGTGGAAGCGAACTCTCATGGTGAACTTGGGCAAGTCATTTCAGACTTCTGAGCTTCAGTTGTCTTGGTCCAAAAATGACAACCTTGCACTGGCTGCTGGAGGGTGTCACTAAAACAAAAACAAAATATGCATGGACCTGTCACTTTCTTTCTTATAGTTGCACAGAATTTCACGTGTGGTGATAGGATACTTTATTTACCAGTTCTTTACTGATGGACAGTTTGGTGGTTAGTTCCTTTTTCCCCCCTTTTACAAGGAATTAACTATCTTTTTTTTTTTTTTGAGACAGACAAACTACAGGCACCCCCGGCCATTTTTTGGTTGTAGCCGTCATTGTTGTTTGGCAGGCCCAGGCTGGATTCGAACCCGCCAGCTCAGGTGTATGTGACTGGCGCCTTAGCCCATTGAGCCCCAGGCGCCGAGTCGCAGAATGAACTATCTTTAAAAATGTATCATTTTACATGTAAGCACCTATATGTAAGACACATTTCCGAAAATGAAACTGCTTGTGAACTTTTTTTTTTGAGACAGAGTCTCACTATGTCACCCTTGGTAGAGTGTCGTGGTGTCACATCTCACAGCAACCTCAAACTCTTAGGCTCCAGCAATTCTCTTGCCTCAGCCTCCCTAGTAGCTGGGACTATAGGCACCTGCAATAACCGCCTGGCTATTTTTTGTTTTTGTTGCAGTTGTTTAACTTGCCTGGGCTGGATTGGAACTGGCCCCTCTCAGTGTATGTGTCTGGCGCCATAACCACTGTGCTATGGGTGTCGAGCCTGCTTGTGAACTTTTAATACACAGTTAGGATTCTCTCTACAAAGGTTGCACTAATTTTCATTTTTATCAACAATTATGAAAATATCACTGTGACATCTGCACAATAAACATGGGTTTCTCTTATTACTAGTGGGTGAACACATTCTCATATGGTTAAGAACCCTGTGTATTTCCTTTTGTGTGAACTGCACGAGTTGTTAGTCTACTACAAAAACTAGCGGCTCACACCTGTAATCCCAGCACTCTGGAAGGCCAAGGTGGGAGAACTGCCTGAGCCCAGGAGTTTTGAGACCAGCCTGGGTAAGAGTGAGACCCCATGTCTACTATAGAAAAAATTAACTGGAGGGTGGTACCTGTGGCTCAAAGGAGTAGGGCACCAGCCCCATATACCGGAGGTGGTAGGGTCAAACCTGGCCCCAGCCAAAAACTGCAAAAAAAAAAAATTAACCGGGCCTTGTGGCGGGCTCCTGTGGCTCCAGCTGCTTGGGAGGCTGAGCCAGGAGGACCACTTGAGCCCAGCCTGCTAGGCTCTCTAGCCTGGGAGACCAAGTAAGACACTGTCTCCCAATAAATAAATAAACAAATTTAAGTTGATGGTCTTTTTCTTATGATTTGTTGGAGCTCTTTAGATACTGAGGAAGTGAGCTCTATCTATGACACGTTGCAAAATTGTTTTCCTGGTTTTGAGAACTGGTAGACTTCTTTAACTTTGTATATAATTACTCTGTCATGTAGAAATTCTTTACTTAGGTAAGGGCTAATATGTTTTATGTCAGGCTTAAAAAGTAGTTTCCCTGCGTTTATATACATATACATTTACCATCTTCACTCCATCTGAAATTTATTTTATTAAAATGTGTTTTTTTTCTTTTCTTTTCTTTTTTTTTTTTTTGCGGTTTTTGGCCAGGGCTGGGTTTGACCCCACCACCTCCGGTATATGGGACTGGCGCCCTACTCATTTGAGCCACAGGCGCCACCCAATGTGTTTTTGTTTTTTTTTTTTTGAGACAGAGCCTCAAGCTGTCACCCTGGATAGAGTGCCGTGGCTTCACAGCTCACAGCAACCTCTAATTCCTGGGCTCAAGCGAGTCTCCTGCCTCTGCCTCCCAAGTAGCTGGGACTACAGGCGCCTGTCACAATGCCCGGCCATTTTTTGGTTGCAGCCGTCGTTTTTGTTTGGCAGGCCAGGCTGGATTTGAACCCGCCAGTTCAGGTGTACGTGGCTGGCACCTTAGCCCGCTGAGCCACAGGCGCCAAGCCGTGTTCTTTTTTTTTAAGGTTAGCCAGCTAGTTGTCTCAAGTCATAAATTTTAAAATAACATCTTTTATAGTAATTTGCTTCCCAAATCCTTTCTCCTTCCTCTCTTCCCACTCATGCCCAGTGATCTGAGACTCCTTTTCTTTCTCTCCACAGCCTTTCCACCCCTCCTCCACTTGGGGAGCCTGGTGTTGATCCTGGTGTTGGCGTCTGACAGCCACATGGCTGCACTGAAGCAAGTGGAGACCTCAGACGCATCCTTTGACTTTACAGTGAAAGACACTGAGATCCAAAGAGGTGAACTGGACTGCCCAAAACTATGCAGCAGATTAGTGGTTGTGATTTTTCACTACTATTTGAGAAGTACTGGTTTTGCCATAAATCCAGTTCAATCAATAGATGTCTACTTGGGCAGCACCTGTGGCTCAGTGAGTAGGGCGCTGGCTCCATATACCAAGGGTGGTGGGTTCAAACCCCACCCCGGCCAAACTGTAAAAACAAAGAAATAATCAGGCGTGGCGGGTTCGAATCCAGCCCGGGCCCACCAAACAACAATGATGGCTGCAACCAAAAAATGGCCGGGCGTTGTGGCGAGCGCCTGTGGTCCCAGCTACTTGGGAGGCAGAGGCAAGAGACTCACTTGAGCCCAGGAATTGGAGGTTGCTTTGAGCTGTGATGCCACAGCACTCTATTCAGGGTGACAGCTTGAGGCTCTGTCTCAAAAAAAAAGAAATAGCCAGGCGTTGTGGCGGGTGCCTATAGTCCCAGGTACTCAGGAGGCTTAGGCAAGAGAATCGCCTAAGCCCAGAAATTGGAGGTTGCTGTGAGCTGTGTGATGCCACGGCACTCTACCGAAGGCAATAAAGTAAGACTCTGTCTCTACAAAATAAATAAATAAATAAATGTCTATTAAATAACTAGTCTACCCAACAATGCACCAGGCACTAGGGCTCCAGAAATAAGTGACACAACTCTGTGCTGCCAAAAAGATGAGACTGTATTGTGGGATCTGAACATATACATCACAGACAAACAGGTAAGGGAACAGTGGCCTGTGAATGTCATTAATTTTGCGAGGGATGCCAAGAGGCAGGCTCAGAAGATACCCAGTTGTTAATTGAGCCTGACATGACTAGGACTTTGCTAAAGACTGAGATAAGGCATCTAGATATATGGCAACAGTGGGACAGAATGGGGCATCTGGTGGTATACAATCAGGAAGGAAGTAATCTGACTCAGTGCCAACTGTGGGTGGAGTCAAAGTCTCTGAGAATCTGTGGTCCTTGGCAGGCTCTTATGTGGTTTGGGTTCTGGCTCCTAAAACTGCAAGCTAAGAATTATATCTAGGGGTGGCGCCTGTGGCTCAAGAAATAGGAGTGCCAGCCCCACATATCAGAGGTGGCGAGTTCAAACCTGGCCCTGGCCAAAATCTGCAAAAAAAAAATTATATCTAAATGGATTCATCCGTAAGGCCTTCAGGTAACAGCAGAAGGAAATACATCTTATACATCTTCTCCTTGGAAGAATATACTTTCATCTAATACCTCAGAGTAGTCTTACAGATAGAATTCTAACAAATACAAGCTCACAATCAAAAATCACAAAACACTTAAGTCCTCAGGAACAAACAGGCCCTCATGAGTGCAAGTCAGCAGAAGCATCAAACAACAGAACTACACCTGCAAATACTTCAGATATTAGAATTACTGGATGCAAAATACAAAATACATATGTTAAATATGATTAAAGAAATAAATAAAGAGAACTTCATTTAAAAAGACCAAGCGTGGCTTGACACCTGCAGCTCAGCAGCTAGGGCACCAGCCACATACACTAGAGCTGGCGGGTTCGCATCCAGCCTGGGCCAGCCAAATAACAATGCCAACTACAACCAAAAAATAGCTGGGTGTTGCTGTGGTGGGCGCCTGTAGTTCCAGCTACTTGGGAGGCTGAGGCAAAAGAATCTCTTAAGCCCGAGAGTGTGAGGTTGCTGTGAGCTGTGATGCCATGATACTCTACCCAGGGTGACAGCTTAAGACTCTGCCTCAAGGGGTGGCGCCTGTGGCTCAAGGGAGTAGGGTGCCGGCCCCATATGCCGGAGGTGGAGGGTTAAAATCCAACTCCAGCCAAAAACTGCAAAAAAAAAAAAGGACGAAGCATGGCTCAGCACTTATAGCTCAATGGTTAAGGCGCTGGCCACATGCACCTAGGTCTGTGGGTTTGAACCCAGCCCAGGCCTGCCAAACAACAACAATAACAACAACAAAAGCTGGGCGTTGTGACAGGCACCTGTAGTCCCAGCTACTTGGGAGGCTAAGGCAAGAAAACCGCTGAAGCCCAAGAAGTTGAGGTTGCTGTGAGCTGTGATGCCACAGCAATCTACTGAGGGTGACATAGTGGAACTCTGTCTCAAACAAACAAACAAAAAAAAGGAAATAGAAACACAGAAATAAAAAAAAATAATCTAGATTAAAAACTCAATGAATAAGCATCAAAAATAATAACTTTGGTAGACTAAAACATGTTAAATATACAGGCTTGATGTATCACATCTGTAATCCCACCACTCTGGGAGGCCGAGGTAGATGGATTGCTTGAGCTCAGTAATTTGAGATCAGCCTGAGAAAGAGCAGCAAGACCCCATCTTTACTAAAATTAGAAAAACTAGTCAGGCAATGTGGCAGATGCCAGTATTCCCAGCTACTCGGGAGGTTAAGGCAGGAGGATCACTCAAACCCAGGAGTTTCAGGTTGCCGTGACCTATGATGACACCATGATGCCTTAAAAAAACAACAACTAAAAAAAACAAAAACAAAACAAAACAACTAAAGTTTAAAATAGGCTCAGAGCCTGTAGCACAGTGGTTATGGCATCAGCCACATACACCAAGGCTGGTGAGTTCAAGCCCGACCCGGGCCAGCTAAAAAACGACAACTGCAACAAAAAATAGGTGGACATTGTGGCGAGCACCTGTAGTCCCACCTACTTGGGAGGCTGAGGCAAGAGAATTGCTTGAGCCCAAGAGTTTGAGGTTGCTGTGAGCTGTGATGCTGTGGCACTCTACCGAGGATAACATAGTGAGACTCTGCTTCCAAAAAAAAAAAGGCAGCGCCTGTGGCTCATCGAGTAGGCCCCATAGTTTGAAGGTGGCAGGTTCAGCCTCATCGAACTGCAAAAGAGAAAAATAGCCGGGCGTTGTGGCAGGCACCTGTAGTATCAACTACTCGGGAGGCTGAGGCAAGAGAATCCCCTAAGTCCAGGAGTTGGAGGTTGCTGTGAGCTATGTGATGCCACAGCACTCTTCTGAGGGCGATAAAGTGAGACTCTGTCTCTAAAAAAAAAAAAGAAAGAAAAAGTTAAAAGTTATTTAAAATAAATAAATAAATAAAACATGTTAAACATATAAAATCTGTGAGTTAACATTGATACCAAAACTACCTCACTGGAAGGACTAAATAGAAGATTAACCAAAGAAGGTTAATAGAGCTAACCAAAAAGAGAAATGGTAAAACTAGAAGAATTACCCCCTCTAAAACACCCAAAATAACAAAAGAATTAATAATTAAAAAAACTTTAAGAGACACAAATATATAACTAACTGGCCTTCCCAAAGGAAAGATTAGAGATAATGATGAACAATATTCAAAGAGATAACCGCTAAAGATGTTCTAGAACTTATGACAGTCACCAGTCCCTGGTTTCACAACGCTCAGTGAATCATTACCCAAATAAAATAAAATCTACTCCTCTGGATTACATAATAATGGATCGCTAAGCACAAAACACAAACATATACAACCAGAGAGCAGAATTTACCTAAGAGAACAGCAACTGGCCTGCCAGTTTCTTAACATCAATAATTAAAGCTGAAAGACAATGGAACATTGTTCATAAGTACTAAGAGAAAATAACTGTCAAGCTAATGTTTTATATCCAGTAAAACTATGTTTTAAGAATAAGGATGAAGGCTCAGCGCCTGTGGCTCAAGCGGCTAAATCGCCAGCCACATACACCTGAGCTGGTACATTCAATTCCAGCCCTGGCCCACCAAACAACAATGATGGCTGCAACCAAAAAAATAGCTGAGCTGGTGGTGCCTGTGGCTCATTAAGTAGGGCGCTGGCCCCATATACCAAAGGTGGCAGGTTCAAACCCAGCCTCGGTCAACCTGCAGAGCAGAAAAAGATTCGGACATTGTGGCGAGCACCTGTAGACCCAGCTACTCGGGTGGCTGTGGCAAGAGATTCACCTTGGCCCAGGAGTTGGAGGTTGCTGTGAGCTGTGTGACCTCACGGCACTCTACTGAGTGTGATCAGGTGAGACTCTGTCTCTACAAAAAAAAAAAAAAAAAAAAGCTGAGCTTTGTGGTGGGCGCCTGTAGTCCCAGCTACTTGGGAGGCAGAGGCAGAAGAATCACTTAAGCTCAGGAGTTGGAGGCTGCTGTGAGCTGTGATGCCACCACACTCTACCCAGGGCAACAGCTTGAAGCTCTTGTCTCAAAAAAAAAAAAAAAAAGAATAAGGATGAAATAAAATTGTGCCAAACAGAAACTAAAAGCTTATGACTAAAGACCCTCACTGGATTCTGCTCCCAGAAAGGCCTACAATTGGGCGGTGCCTGTGGCTCAAAGAGTAGGGCTCCAGACCCGTATACTGGGGGTGGCGGGTTCAAGCCCGGCCTTGGCCAAAAAATTGCAAATAAAAAGGCCTAAGATGAAAGGGAAAATGTGAGTAAATAATAATAGTGTGGAAAACTGAAGCAAAAATTAACTACATGCAACATTAAAAATAGCACCCAATTTGTGGAATTAAAGGGTGGAAATAAGATGCAGCTAAGCCACAGTGGGACAACTCAGTATGAGTAGGGACAGCAATGACTTACATAAAGCATTCCACGGTCCTTGCATTGTTTGAAAAAAAATACAGACATCACCAACTAACTTTAAACATTATGTAGTCTACATGCATCAATAGAACAGAAAGTGTATAATTTTCAAAGTGGTAAGGAGAAAAAACTGGGAGTGCAGACAAGAAAAAACTTTCAAGCAGTGTAAAAGAAAGAATGAGTAGGAGGCTGGGCACCCGTGGCTCAGTGGTTAGGGTGCCGGCCACATAGACCAGGGCTGGCAGGTTCGAACCCAGCCAGGGCCTGCTAAAACAATAACTACAACAAAAAATAGCCAGGTGTTGTGGTGGGCACCTGTAGTCCCAACTACCTGGGAGGCTGAGGCAAGAAAATCACTTAGACCCAAGAGTTTGAGGTTGCTATGATGTCATGGCATTCTACTGAGGGTGACATAGGAGACTCTGTCTCACCAAAAAAAAAAAAAAAAGAATGAGCAGGAGGAAAATGACAAACAGAAAGCATAAGACAAGATGGAAGGGAAAAAATCCACATATATCCAAAACCATAACACATGCAAATGGCCTGAACTCTCCAGTTAAACCACAAAGATACCAGATAAGGCTAAAAACAAAAAGAAGTCAGGAGGCTCGGTGCCTGGGGCTCAAGCAGCTAAGGCGCCTGCCACATACATCTGGGCAGGCGGGTTTAAATACAGCCCCAGCCGCCAAACAACAATAACGGCTGCAACACCAAAAAATAGCCAGGCATTGTGGCAGGCACCTGCAATCCCAGCTACTTGGGAAGCGGAGGCAGGAAAATCACTTGAACCCAGGAGTTGGAGGCTGTACCCAGTGAGCTGTGATGCTACAGCACTCTACCCAGGATGACAGCTTGAGTCCCTGTTACACAAAAAAAAGAAGAAGAAGAAGAAGAAGCTGGGAACAGCTCATGCTGGAATCACAGCACTCTGGGAGGCTGGTGGATCAGGAGGTCCTGATCGGTGGTTCAGGAGTTCCAGATCAGCCTGAGCTAGAGCAAGACCCCATCTCTACTAAAAATAGAAAAATTAACTGGGTGTTGGGGTGGCGCTTGTACTCCCAGCTAATAGAGAGGATGAGGCAGAAGGATCACTCAAGCCCAAGAGTTTGAGGTTGCTGTGAGCTATGATGCCACAGTACTCTACCCAGGGTGACAAAGTGAGATTGTCTCAAAAATAAATCCATCTCTCCGGTATCTGTCTTTGGGATACATGAGGACAAAGATATAAGCCGAGTCCTCCACTTGTAGGCAGAGAAGCGAGCAGCAGAAAACTGAGGCCAAGGTACCAGAGCCTAGCAAGATGGCAAGAAAAGCAGGATCAAAGGAGGAGGAGAAGGATCCAGAGAGATGAGCCAGACCCAGGGTGAGCTGGGGGACTGTTCACCATGGTAACTATTACAGAGAAGTCAAAGGTGCGATGAGGAGGGGGCAGGGACCTCTGGGAGGGGAAGGCAAAATCCTCTCTACTGCCTTGAGCTGGGGGGTGGGGCAAAAGAAGTAAGAACAGAAGGATGGACTCTTCTTTGGGAAGTGACACAGAAGGAGGGCTATAGCTTTAGGTAGAGAAGGACACAGAGGACTGAGGTGTAGGGTTGGTGATGGTGAGTGGCCCAGGGGCTGGGGACAGGTCTCCCAGCTTGAGGGAGGGCTGCTTCCAGAAGGGCTATGTGTGTGTGTGGGGGGGGGGCTCTGAGGCAGAGTGAGAGGCACGCAGAGGTCTTTGAATAAACACAACCATCAGTGTCAGCCAAGGAAAGCTTGGCAGTAGCCAGGTGGCCTCATGGAAGAGGAGATAATAGAAATAACAATGGGGTAAGGATGAGGGAAGCCATCCCATGCCCTGGAACCTCGTGCCACTAAAGCCACACCAGAACAGAGCCATTGAGCTGTCAGCAGATTGTAAGCTTGTACTCTGCAAAGATCCCATCTCTGCCCGTGCAGCAACGGTAAATAAGAAAGCATTAGAAATGACACAGCAGCTACTTCTGTTCCTAATCCTGATAAGAACTGATGATGGAAAAGTAGGCTTCAATAATGCAGCAATGCTAAGATGACCAATATATTAAAAAAGAAGAAGAGCTATACAGGGGGAAGGCAGGAAAAGTTCAGAATTTCAGAGGTGACCTCTTTTGGGTAAATGGCAAGTGTACAAATGGTCTTAAGATCTGCACCCAGAGAGGGGAGCCCTGGTGTGAGGTGAGGATGTGTAACCCTGGGGAGCCTGGACCAGACATCACAGAGTGGGATTAACCAGCTAGCACTGCCAGCCTCCAAATGGTACCTTGTTGCTTCCTGAGAAGCCACTTGGACATAGTCCTTGAGAGAACATAATGATGTGAGGCATAAGACCACTACTAAAGTCTCACCAAAAGCTCTACCAAACACATCCAGGACACCCTCCCCATCTGGAAGCCCACTGCCTTGCTGTCCTCCAGGGAACCTGATGGGGTCCAGGCACCACTCAGCAGGCAAATCACAGGTGATCAAGAGTTATCACTATAGTCACAGTTCCCATTTAAAGGCGGAGAGTGGGCATTCCTTCCTTCCCACCTCGTTTTGACTTTGCATATTCACACACTGCAGGCAGGGAGGGAGAAAAGGGAAGATAGTTGGGCCACAACATAATCCCTTATTCTTAGCTCCCTGCTGCATGAAAATACTTATATTTCCAACAGTTCTCCCAGTGTTCCCAGAAACACACCCACAACAGGGCAAAGGTGGTTTTTTTTTTTTTTTTTTCCTGAGACAGAGCCTCAAGCTGTCACCCTGGCTAGAGTGCTGTGGCATCATAGCTCACAGCAACCTCCGATTCCTGGACTCAAGCGAGTCTCCTGCCTCCACCTCCCAAGTAGCTGGGACCACAGGCGCCCGCCACAACGCCTGGCCATTTTTTGGTTGCAGCCGTCATTGTTGTTTGGCGGGCCCGGGCTGGATTCAAACCCGCCAGCTCAGGTGTACATGGCTGGCGCCTTAGCCCGTTGAGCCACAGGCGCCGAGCCCAAAGGTGGTTGTAAAAGACAGAACCAAAACCCCTAGGCTACATCTCTGGGCTACTTTTACTTATTTATTTATTTTTTGGAGACAAAGTCTTACTTTGTCGCCCTCGGTAGAGTGCCGTATCGTCACAGCTCACAGCAACCTCCAACTCTTGGGGTTAGGTGATTCTCTTGCCTCAGCCTCCTGAGTAGCTGGGACTATAAGTGCCTGCCACAATGCCTTGCTATTTTTTTGCATTTTGGCTTGGGTCGGGTTCAAACCGGCCACCCTCAGAATATGGGGCCAGTGCCCTACTCACTGAGCCACAAACCAGCCACCCTCAGAATATGGGGCCAGCGCCCTACTCACTAAGCCACAGGGACTGTCCTCTGGGCTACTTTTTTTTTTTTTTTTTGCGGTTTTTGGTCAGGGCTGGGTTTGAACCCGCCACCTCCAGCATATGGGGTCAGCGCCCTACTCACTGAGCCACAAGCACTACCCTGGGCTACTTTTAATAGTTTTTGTTTTTTTGAGATAGATAGAACCTCAAGCTGTGGGTAGAGTGCTCTGGCATTACAGCTGACAGCAACCTCCAACTTCTGGGCTCAAGCGATTCTCCTGCCTCCACCTCCCAAGTAGCTGGGACTACAGGCGCTTGCCACAACCCGGCCATTTTTTGGTTGCAGCTGTCATTGTTTGGTGGGCTCAGGCTGGATTCGAACCCGCCAGCTCAGGTGTATGTGGCTAGCGCCTTAGCTGCTTGAGCCACAGGCGCTGAGCCATTAATAGCTCTTTTACTCCATCTACAAATATGTATATACCATAAATATTGTAAAGACAATACACAACAGATAAAAATTCAAGTAACAGATGAATGAAAGACAACAGGCCTCTGTACCTTGGGAGAGCACTGGTGGTGGCGGTGCTGTGAGCCACACATATTAAGTAGAAGGTATAAAGCCCAGTTCCTTTAGCTTTTGAAGCTGTTGATTAGATATCTATCTGGCTCTGCTTTGGGTCTAACATCCTTTAATCCCTCTTTCAGAAGCTACTCCAATTTCCTGTTACCACTTCTCTCCTCCTTTATTTAAGGGTATAATTTCTCAAGTACCTCCTTTCTGATTCCAGAATTTTTTTTTTTTTTTGAGACTGAGTTTTATTTTGTCGCCCTCGGTAGAGGGATGTGGCATCACAGCTTAGGCGATTCTCTTGCTTCAGCCTCCCAAGTACCTGGAACTACAGGCACACACCACAAGGTTTGTTGCAGTTTGGCCAGGGCCAGGTTTGAACCCACTACCCTTGGTATATGGGGCCGGAGCCCTACTCAGGAGTTCAGGTGCCCCCCTGATTCAGAATTTATAATTCAGCCTTTAGTGCTACTGCAGACCCATTTTCTTTCTTTTTTTTTTTTTTGGAGGCAGAGCCTCAAGCGGTCACTCTGGATAAAGTGCTATGGCATTACAGCTCATAGCAACCTCCAATTCCTGTGCTCAAGCGAGTCTCTGCCTCTCAAGTAGCTGGGACTACAGGTGCTCGCCACAATGCCTGGCCATTTTTGTTTGCAGCCGTCATTGTTGTTTGGCGGGCCCAGGCTGGATTCGAACCCGCCAGCTCAGGTGTATGTGGCTGGCGCCTTAGCCCGTTAAGCCACAGGCGCCAAACCAAGTTTTTTTGAGACAGAGTCTCACTTTATTACCTTCAGTAGAGTGCCGTGGCGTCACACAGCTCACAGCAACCTCCAATTCCTGGGCTTAGGCGATTCTCTTGCCTTAGCCTCCCGAGTAGCTGGGACTACAGGAACCCGCCACAACTCCTGGCTATTTTTCTGTTTTGCAGTTCGCCGAGGCCGGGTTTGAACCTGCCACCTTTGGTATATGGGGCCAGCACCCTACTCGCTGAGCCACAGGCACCGCCCTGCAGTTCCATTTTCTAATCTTTTCTTTGCAGACAAACATGAGTTGGACCCACCAGTAATACAAGGCTTCATGGGCTGGCCTGGCAACCTGGCACTATTTGCAACCCACTGTGGGAGACAATGGCAAAGTGGGAGTGGGGAGGGAGGCTCTGTAATCTCACTCCCTGTGCCTGCTCTGTTACTAAGGCAGGCCTTGCCAGCAGGGACTGTGGGTCCCAATCCTGGCTCTGATGTGAACACCTACGGAAAGGTGCTCAACCTAAATGAGCTAATATAATAATGTATTTATAGCTGGGCGCCACAGCTCAGGCCTGCTACAACTTTGGTAGGCTGGCTAGAAGGATTGCTTGAGGTCAGGAGTTCGAGACCAGCCTAAGAATGAGATTCAAATAGAAAAATTAGCCAGGTATAGGTATGCCCATCGCCCCAGCTACTCAGGAGGCTGAGTAAGGAGGATTGCTAGAGAATGAAAGTTCGAGGTGGCAGTGAGCTATGGTGACACCACTACACTCCTGCCTGGCCAACAGAGTGGGGTCTTGTCTTCAAAAACAAAACCACAGGCTCGGCACCTGTGGCTCAAGCGGTTAAGGTGCCAGCCACATACACCTGAGTTGGTGGGTTCGAATTCAGCCTGGGCCCGCCAAACAATATTGATGGCTGCAACCAAAAAACAGCTGGGAGTTGTGGTGGGCGCCTGTAGTTCCAGCTATTTGGGAGGCGGAGGCAGGAGACTCACTTGAGCCCAGGAGTTGGCGGAGGCAGGAGACTCACTTGAGCTGTGATGTCATAGCACTCTACCTAAGGCAACAGCTTGATGCTTTCTCTCAAAAAACAAAACAAAACAAAACACAAATTGCTTAGAATAGTGCTGGACACATAGTAGTTGCTATATAATAAAAAAGCTGAGTGAAGCTGGTCAAGAAAGACAGTTCACTAGTTTTTGGAGTCATGGATCCCTTTGAAGCTGGTGAAAGCCACGGGTTCTCTTCCCAGAACAGTGCATACATACAACCCTCTGCACAGTTCTGTGGGCACTGACCCTGGACCCCACCACCACTGTAAGGGGCAAGGAGCCCTGACCTCAGCCCTCTCTACAGTGATGAGGCTCTCAGGGACAGACCCCAAGCAGTTCACAACATCGTATTTCCATGGACAGAACTGCCCAGCAGGTTTCTCTCTCCCTGCTCCCTGCGTTCTACGCTCTGTTTCTGGAAAAAACATTACACCAGTCTTCCCCAGAGCCCTTTTGACTCTCACTAGTTTTTCTCTTGCTTCGGGCAAAATCCTCTTAGGTTCACCTTAAGACAATCTCTCTTGTGGAACAAAGCTCCAGCATACTTTTTGGCAATTATTCTGACCCGTCTCAAAAGCTCCAAGGGTCTCATCCCCCTTAGGGCTCGCCAAAGTCAGACCCAACTTTGGCAGGGGCCCCCAGCAAAGGCAACTCAGGCACCAACACTGCACCAGCCCAGGCCTCACCCTCAATAGACCTGGGGCAGTGCAGACCAGAAAAAGTCACAGATCACAGAAGCCAGAAGAGACCTGTGAGATTACCTGACTCCCTCATTACTTGCCAGAGAAGCAACTTGCCCAAGGTTACCCAGTTAGCATGCTGGAGGTAGTTGCTTGCACCTGAGTCCATTCATGCCTCAGAGACATGGCTGTATACATGAAACTTGTTAAAACGCAGACTCAGCAGGTATGCGGAGGGCTGGATACTGATGCTGCTGGTCCACAGACCACATACAGAGTCGCAAAGTTTATGTCAAGGCTAATGTCAAGGCTAACGGGGTGTATACCACTCTGGTTAAAACCTCTTTACCCACACTTCACAGGCTGTTGAGATGCCCTTTCTTCAGGAAAGCCTCCCTCCCCTCCCCCAAGATTCTTGGTGCCTATGCCTCTGTACTTTTTTCTTTGAAGCATTTATAACAACTGTAATTAAAGAGTACCTGTGTGATTATTAGTTTAATGTGCACCTCTCAGGGGTGACTGCAAACTCCAGGGGGACTGGACAGCAGACACTGCAGTCACAGACTGTCAATCAACAGGAGCTACGGGGTCCTAGGATAAGCTAGACTAGCCTCCTGGAGTAGGAAAGTAATGATTACATCCATGGGAAACATTTTCCGGAGGCCTCAAGGCCAACAGTGACAACAGTAGCTTTAAGATTCCCACTACTCTCAAATACACATCAACCATACTTGTAAGTTGAAAAACAACACTGTTCATTGAAAAAAGGTCTCCTAGGCTCTGCGCCTGTGTCTCAACCGGCTAAGGCGCCAGCCACGTACACCTGAGCTGGCGGGTTCGAATCCAGCCCCAGGGCCCGCCAAACAACAATGACGGCTGCAACCAAAAAATGGCTGGGCATTGTGGCGGGTGCCTGCAGTCCCAGCTACTTGGGAGGCGGAGGCAAGAGACTCGCTTGAGCCCAGGAATTGGAGGTTGCTGTGAGCTGTGATGCCAGGGCACTCTATCCAGGGAGACAGCTTGAAGTTCTGTCTCAAAAAAAAAAAAGAAAAAAGGTCTCCTAAATCTTTGTCAAATGCAAAATAGCCCAAATCTGGTACAAGCACTCTTGGGGAAGAGTTAGATCTCTGGAAGTAGCGTTCCCTGTAGTTCTCACTGGGTAAACCAACATCAGTCACTGTGTGAGGGCCCTGTGACAGAAGCAGAGAGCATACTCCCAGCCAGACTCTGCTGCAGGCCAACCGACAATTTCAGTTTTAGTTTTTCTGCTGCATTCTTTCAAGGAACCCCAAAGCACTGAATGTCCAGGTCCTTGGCATAGGCAGAGATGTCCAGCCACATCCTCAATCTAGGGAGGCAAAGTATGAAGCCAGTCTGCCTGGGTTTAGCACCAGCTCTGTGCCCTCAGACAACTTAACTCCCCTGGCATCTGCAAGGACCCAGGGAAACATATACAAATAATCCTGGCCAGGATACTGATTGTTGTTATTCTCCCTGTCAGTGAGTGCCATTCAAAACCTTTCCATTGTTTTGCACACGTCTCCACCCAGTGGCTCCACCCGATTCAGATTCAGGATCACTGCTTCCCAGCCCCCTCCTGCCTCACCTGTCTGGAGCTTGTTTGAAGCGATGACTCACAGCACAACTCTGCAGCTCCCATCAATCACCTCCCTGTCCCTGCCTGCATGTCACTCATGGTTCCTACTGGGAGGTGAAGCTTCTCGGATGTCCAGTATGCTCATTCAGCTGAGGTTCAGGAGCTCAGCAATGAACAAGGCACACTTCTCCCCTTACAAAATGACATTCTAGGAGGAGATTCAATCCAGGAAGGGAGATGAGTTCAGGTCTCAGGCCCTTCCTAACATCTCTGTTCCTGAATGAATCACACATCAGTAAAGGTCTGAAGAAAGCATTCCAGATCGAAGGAATGATGTGATGTAGCGACATCCTGATGACTTAATTTCTGCTCCTCTGAACTGCTGGACTTTAAAGAAATTAGTGTTAAAACAGCCAGAATCACCCAGAATTGCCCCAGTTGTCACGCTGGTCAGTCAAGTCCTACAGAACAGTGTGTGCGCACACAACTCCAATACAAGGTGTGCACCAGAGTCCAGAGTTTCAGGGCCTCAGCCAGCAGCAGCAAGATGGCATGGCCTTGTGTGAAGAATGTGGCAAATGGCAGCTCAGGTCCGAGTCTAGCTCTGCCACTGACTATGTCCCACTGCGCATGTGTCACCTGCACACTGAGCCTCCTTCCTGCCTCAGTTGTTTTGAGACACTCTCTTAAGGTCCTCTTCCCTGAGGTCAAAGGGCTGGGATCAACCACCATTAGCACGAGACCTAGATCTTTCATTCAACAAAACAGTCCAGCCCTGGCTAGGGGTGAGGAGTTAGGAGTGAGCCAGCCAGATGAGGAGGTGCTCTGACACTGGTGGGGCTGGCGAGCCTGGACCTGTTTCTGAGCTGCAACAGGCTCCTCCTTTTATTTATCTGTTTACTCCCTTCTAGAAAGTTGTGCTTCTTTCTAAGCACAACTTCACCAGAAATATCTCTGGGCCATCAGGCAAAGCTAAAATAGAAGTGCAAAATCTCTGGTGATCCCATTAGTCTCCTTTCCTCCAACTCAAAAACCATTTCAGACTTTGTCTGTCTTCTTGTCTCTAGACAGACTAAAATAAGTCTTGCTGGTAGGAAATGCCTGGTTGAAATGGAAATGACCCAAGCACAGAACAAACGGGCCCAATGGCCACATGCGTGGGGTGAGGACTCCCTCAGGAATTAGCTCTGAGAAGCAAAAGGCTCAAGGAGTGAACCTCTATCCTCAACTCACTTTTGCTCCTGCATCCCAACACCCAGCCAGGCTGGAGGAAGCAAAGGTAACCCAATGTCCAACTCCCCCAACCCAGAAGAAAGCAGCTCTGACTCCACCCCACCTCAAGCAGGAACACCAGCTCTGGAAGGTAAGTGGAGCACCTCTAGATGGGCAACTGGAGGCTCAACTCCAGGCTGGTAGGTGCCTGACACAGGAACACTGTGGCCTGAAAGGTCAGCTGGTAAGACTACCCAGAAAGACTACCAAGAAAATATCTGCTTTCTAACCAATACGAGGCTGAGTACAGTGCCTCATGCCTATAATCCCAGCACTCTGGGAGGCTCAGGAAGGAAGATCACTTGAGCTCAGGAGTTTCAGACCAGCCTGAGGAAAAGTGAGACCCTGTTTCTACTAAAAATAGAAAAATTAGCCAGGTGTTGGGACACATATCTGTTAGTCCCAGTTACTCAGGAGGCTGAGGCAGGAGGATGGCTTGAGCCCAGGGGTTTGAGGTTGCTGTGAGCTATGACACCATGCCACTCTATTCAGGGTGATAGAGTGAGACTCTGTCTCTAAATAGACAAAACAAATATGCAAATATGAAATAGATGGCTATAGATCTCAAAAATCAAAATCAGACAGGCCTGTCAGCTCTGACTGCAGACATTAGTAATACATTTTCTAATACCCGATGAAAGTTAAGGACTGTTGCACTCCCTTACCCCACGTGGGCCCACAGGTTCTGGAGTAATAGGGATGCAGACTCCAGTCTTCTACTTGGCAGATAGAACTTTGACTGTTTTTACTTACCCATGTACAAAAGCAGGACTAAGAGGGCAACTTCAAAGCTAGCTGGGCTACCCCCATGGGAGCAAAGTCCTCTGCACACCTGTAGGGGAGTTGTGTGAATTTCCCAGGCTCTCTTGGGGACTAAATGGTTGTGCACCCTCCAGGTGGATACCGGCCAGGAGTTTCCATTTTGCACAGAAATTAAGGGGCTCAGGGTGCTTTTTCCAGGCTAGGTCGCCCGCAGCTCAGGCTGGGCCACCAGGACGGTAAGGATGCATCCCTTGCAACATTCCTGTGAAAATGCGCCCAGGGTACTGTTGTGCCTTGCCCGAACCATCTCGCGGAGCTTAGAGGCACATTAATAACCGTTTCGGGTTAGTGGAAACCCACACAAGCACCTCCTTGGTCTCTTAAATCTTCCCAAACTATAGATCAGAGGGAATCAGTTGCGGCGCCCATAAAAGTCATCTTAAAAGGCAAGTTGGAAAAAACCTGATACGCACTAGTTAGCAAGTCCCCGGTTGGCGGGGCGGGGGTCCTGGGGCCGGATCTGCGGGACCTGCTCGCCGGTGGTGGGAGGCGGGGCCACCCCGTTGGGCCCTGAGTCCCAGCGCCCACCCGGAAGCCGGGGCCCCGATCCGACGCCGGCGATCACGCCCCGAAGCTCCGTCTAATTAGGAAAATGACCAGGAAAAGACTGAGAGGGCGACTAGGAAGGGGGGTGAAATACCGGAGGCTAAAGAACGGCCGAGGGGCCCACACTGGCAACCTCCCACTGTAGGTCCGGGCCCGGGGCGCCCCGCAGACAGCCGCCCTTAAGGGCGCCCCCCGCACCCCCGGCGGCGCGCTCAGTGCCCCCAGCCGCGGCCAGCGGCTACTCGCCACAACCCCACCCGCTCCGAGAATAAAGTTTGCGGGCAGCCGCAGGGGCGGGGCGGCAGGGGGTGAAACTTTGCGTCCCGGGCCGGGTGCGGGGGGAGCGCGCCGAGCGCCGGGACACCCACGTGCGGGCCGAGAGCTGCCGCCGCCTCCCGGGCCTCCGCTCGGCCGCCGCCGCTGCGGAGCTTTCCTTTCATTTTTGCTTCTCTCGCTCTCTCTCTCCCTCTCTCTGTCTCTCTCTCCCTCTCTCTCGCTCTCGCGCGCTCGACTCGCTCGCTCCCTCCCTCCTTCCCTTCCCCCTCTCCCTCCCGCCGCCCCAGACGCCATCTCTCCCTCTCCCGGCTCTCCCTCTCTCCCTCGGGCTCTCGGCATGAGGGAATGTGGAAGTGAAAGGAAAAGACGACATGTTTGCGGCGCGGCGCGGGCCTGCGCGCGGCAGTCCCCGGGGACAGTCGGGGGGCGGGTCGGCCGCAGCCGCAGCGACCCACCCCCGCGCCCCCGCCGGCGCGCCTCCCGGGCTGCGGGGCCGGGGGCCGCGGGCCGCGCGGGACACTCACCCTGGGTCCGGGCGCGGCTCCTGCGCTGGGGCCCTCGGCGGCCGGGCCGGGCCGGGGGCTCCTGGCTGCCCACCGCCCGGGCTGCTGCGCCCGCCGCCGCCTCCACGCGCGCCCGCCGCCCGCTCCGCCGCCCTCCCTCGGCTCCTCTCTTTCTCTCCGGCTCTCTCCCTCCCCCTCGCTCGCGCTCGCGCTCTCCCTCCCTGGAAGAAGGGAATGAGGCAGGGCTGACGTGAAGGGATGCAAAACAGCTCCTCCTAAGCAGCGCAGAGGAAGAGACGGAGAAGCAGCCCTTTTATCTCTCTTTTGTTTTCTCACTTCCTTCCACCCCCAGCACCCCCCTCCTGTCAGCCCAAGTTTTCTTTTCTCTTTCTACCGCTGAGAGGATTTTTTTTCTCCTTTCTTTCTCTTTCTTTCGCTTAAACTATTCCACTCGAATTGAAAGCGGGAGGGTTTTCTTTCTCCTCCCCCCCTTCCCTCTTTTCTTCCTTCTTCCTCCTTTCTTATTTCTCTAAAAGGGTTTTGTTTGCTGTGGGAGTTTCGTTTGAAAATCAAGTCACGCCTTTTTTCCTTCTTTTCTTTCTTTCTTTTTTTTTTTCTCTCCTCTCAGCAGAAAAGGGGAACAAAGATTAACTGTAGCGGGGGAGAGGGAGCAGCGAGCCTCTCGTGGACGTGGGGGCCCGGCCCTCCCCGCCACAAAGAGCCCGGCGGCCCCCGAGGGGAGGGGCGCGGGCAGCCCGGCGGCGGCCCCGAGTGCGGCTGGGGTGCGGGGCCGGGCGTGCTCTCGGCCTGTGTGTTTTTAAAGTCGCCAGCTGGGCTCGGAGCGAACGTCCCCGCCGAGCGCGGAGCGGTAACAGCTTTGCACAGCTGCTCGCTGCGCCCTGGACGGCCAGGCTGGAGGGAGCGGGTGGGGAAGGGCTCGGGGCCTGGCTACGGCCCCCGCACTGCTGGGGGGCGCCGAGGCGTGGCTGCTGACGGCGCAGGGGTCTGGTCGCGGGCGGCCCCCTGCAGGCAGCCTCGCCGCCTCCTGGCTCCGGGGCAGGCCGGACACCCGCCGTCCCCACTCCGACGCAGGGCCGCCACGCAGGGTCAGTTATTCCTGGGCACCCAGGCGTGCTTCTAAGACCTGCTCTGCCCTCAGCTTCTCTGGAGGAGTGGGGAGAAGACAGGAAAAGTTCCCAGAGCAAACTTGGTCACATTTCTCATTTTCCCAAGTAAGTATTGAGCACCTGCTGGATGCCGGGTCCTAGGACTGGGGCTGCAGCCCGAGGAGAAACGTGAGGTCTTGTCCCCCTCCCCCCAAGCTTCCGCACGAAACAATGCGAGGGGAGGCTGCAGCCCAGGACCGGGTCACCAAGAGGAAGGAAAGGCTGGATCCTCTCCCCTCCCTCCCTCTGCCTTCCCCTTCCCTTCCTTCCCCGCGCTGCACCTCCTTGGCTCCTCCCCTTCTCCTCATCAATTCCTCCCACACTTCCCCTGCTCTCCCTGGCTTTTCGCTAAAGGGTCTCTTCTCCCAGGAAGGAACAGATGCTGAGCCCCATTGTCTCTCCCCCAGTAACTGCGGCCTCCTGCCGGGGGACAAGACCTGCCACTCCTTGCCCTCCCGCTAGCCTAGAAGCCCGGGCCTTCGGAGACTAGAGTCCCAAGGCCACTGCCCCTTGCTCCACCCTAAACCAGTTCTTGGAGTTCTGAGCCGGGACTCCAGCCATTCGGAACATGGTTTGTTTCAGTCTGAGTGAGAAAGCAGCCTGAGAGTTTGGTTCAGCAGGAAGGACATGGTGACTGTAACCTCAGATCTTTGTTCCAGTATGCCCTCTTACTAAGTTATGCAGGAGGCTGCAGTTTGGTTGTTACCTGCTCCCTTCCCATTTAGTGCTTCCAAGCTAAATCCTCCAAACAAAGCAACTCTGATAGTCAAGCATTCATTCAACAAATGCATACTGAGTGCTACTCTGTGCCATCTGCTCTGCTGGGTGCTAGGGACTGAATCATGAGCAAGACGCATTCCTTTGGCTTTGCAGACTAGTTGGAGAAGGAGCAAGAAAAGACAGGCAACTAAAGTGCCACATGATACCTGTGAGGGTGAACTGAGGAAGCGCCTAGGAGGATGCTTGGATGAGGTGGCCAAGGATGGCTTCCTAGAAGAGATGACAGTAGCTTGATGAGTAGGCCTGTGCTAGCCAAGTGCTTGGGAGGGAATGGCCTGTCCAAAGGCCCCAGGGCGAGAGAGCACATTCCTACAGGTTCTGTGAGCTGTCAAGAGTTCAAGCATTGCTTGTAGCTATTATAGAATACAAGTAGAGATGGTGAGGATGGTGAGGGGGCAGGGTGTTAGGGGGAGGTTCAAACTTCAGCCTCTCCCACTTGCTAACTTCATGAACTTAGGCGAATAACTAACTTAGACTCACTTTCATAAGTGATGAAATAAGAGTAAGAAGACCTGGCTTGGTGCCTTGTACACCTGAGCTGGTGGGTTCAAATCCAGCCCGGGCCCACCAAACAACAACGGTGGCTACAACCCAAAAACGGCCGGGCGTTGTGGCGGGCGCCTGTAGTCCCAGCTGCTTGGGAGCAGAGGCAGGAGACTCGTTTGAGCCCAGGAATTGGAGGTTGCTGTGAATTGTGATGTTACAGCACTCTATACAGGGTGACAGCTTGAGGCTTTGTCTCACAAAAAAAAAAGAGTAAGACGACCTGTGGTTTGCAAGGACAGTGACTTTGTGTAAAGGCCCAGGCTTGCTTGCTGCTTTTTCCCAGGAAAGTGAATGTCTCTTTTTCTTATCTATAAAATGGGGATGAAAATACCTACTTCACAGAGTTGTGAGGCTTACTTGAGCCCACGCCTAGTGAGACATCTCGAGTATACACAACCAATACGGTAGCTTTTATTCACCATTCACTGTAAATCTGGGAACAGCAGGGAGGCACCCTTCCAACCAGGGTGACTCACTGTACCACAAACATGAGGAGCCGGCTGTGGCAGAAACACTAACTCCTAAGTGCTCTGTGAGGCTGAGGCAGGTGGATTGCTTGAGCTCAGGAGTTTGAGACCAGCCTGAGAAAAAGCGAGAAAAAGTTAGGCAAGAAGATTGCTTGACTTGAGTTGGAGGTTTGAGGTTCCTGTGAGCTGTGACACCATGGCATTCTACCCAGGGTGACAGCTCAAGACTCTGTGTCAAAAAAAAAAAAAGTGCCCTGTGTCCCAGTGGGTGGCTAGGGTTGGAGCACACCCATAACTGATCAAGATGGCCAAGGTGTTAAACATGATGGGAATTTGATGACTATGGTTACCTGGGCAGTGTAGCCTCCCTGAAGAACAAATAGGAATCTGAAGAGGGGTGGCCTCCCAAAATCCAAGAAGGCCCCTAGAAGCAGGCAGCCCCTAGCTGGGTTTG
The DNA here is from genome assembly GCA_963573935.1 of Arctocebus calabarensis. Classification (NCBI taxonomy): domain Eukaryota; kingdom Metazoa; phylum Chordata; class Mammalia; order Primates; family Lorisidae; genus Arctocebus; species Arctocebus calabarensis. The sequence goes on from CAUYON010198996.1 coordinate 24,237, forward strand.
CTCAGGGGGGGGAGGTCAATAGTCAGAGGAGTTCACACTGGGGGAGCTGAGGGGGTGGAGGAGTGGTTATTTGCTCCTCCAAAGCCTGAATTAAACCTCTCAAAACCTCTTAATCCTTTGCTTGGGTTACTAGTTCTCCAGGTAACCTGCAGATGAACTTGGCACCAGTAGAATGTCCCCTGGATCAGAGCACACACCAGTGTCCTGGTTCCTACATTATAAACATTTTACTCTTCTATAATTTATTTACATCACAAGTTCATGGTGAAAAAATTTGAAAGTCAACTAAGCAAAAGTGAAAAAGAACCACACTTGGAGACATGTTTTGGTGTGTATCCTTGGACATTTTATATGCCCATGTCAACATTTAATTGCATGTAACAAAACTATACAAAATCAATATTGTTAAACAAGTAAATGACTGTACATACACACTTTTACAAAAGTAACAGAAATGGCATAACACTATACCTATTGAATTACAGCTGTTTTTACCTAGTAATGTGTCACAGTATCTTGTCCTGTCTATAACATCCACATAATCATTTTAAATGATATTATTTCAGAGTATGCATGTATCTTAATTTGTTTAAACAAATCATGGGACTTCTGGGATGTTTGCAGTTTTTTGCAACCTACCATGATAAACATACCTGTGTGGTCACCTTCGTGCCAGGGGAGCTGGGCTAAACATGGTATAGAGGTAGATGTCGTTATCATTTCATGGATAAGGAGACTGAAGCACAAAAGCTTAAAAACTTCCTGAAGTCACAGCCATGGAGTGATTGAGCCAGAATTTGCTGCCAGAGTTTCCATTTGGAAATTCCCTTTCAAACTCTATTGTCCCTTATTTTATTTTTTTTTTTTTGAGACAGTCTCACCATGTCACCCTCGGTAGAGTGCTGTGGCATCACAGCTCACAGCAACCTCAAACTCCTGGGCTCAAGCAATTCTCTTGCCCTAGACTCCCTAGTATCTGGGACTACAGGCACCTGACACAACGCCGGGCTGTTTTTTGTTGCAGTTGTCATTGTTTAGCTGGCCTGAGACGGGTTTGAACCTGCCAGCCTTGGTGTATGTGGCCGGTACCATAACCACTGTGCTACGGGTGCTGAGCCTATTTTCCCCTCTTTAGAGCCATTGTCTCTTCACCTCTCCCCACAGTCTTCTTCTCTTCCACATGGACTCCTGGTGAGAACCTGTCTGTTCAGGTGAACCACCTCCTTCTCTGATACTTTTTTTTTTTTTTTTGGAGACAGAGCCTCTAGCTGTCACCCTGGATAGAGTACTGTGGCATCACAGCTCACAGCGACCTCCAATTCCTGGGTTCAAGCGAGTCTCTTGCCTACGCCTCCCAAGTAGCTGGGACTACAGGCACCCGTCACAACGCTCGGCCATTTTTTGGTTGCAACCATCATTGTTGTTTGGCAGGCCTGGATTCGAACCCACCAGCTCAGGTGTACATGCCTGGCACCTTAGCCCATTGAGCCCCACCGAGCCCTTCTCTGATACTTACCTCCTGGGGTTGTTGGGAGGAATAAAATAGATAATGTATTAACCTGTAATACATGATAGATATTTTTCTTTTTTTTTTTTGAGATAGTCTCACTTTGTTAGCCTTGGTAGAGTAGTGTGTTGTCACAGCTCACAGCAACCTCCAACTCTTGGGCTCAAGCAATTCTCTTGCCTCAGCCTCCCAAGTAGCTGGGACTACAGGTGTCCATCACAACTCCTGGGTATTTTTAGAGATGAGATCTTGCTCTGGCTCAGGCTGGTCTTGAACTCATTAGCTCAGGCAATCCACCCCACCTCAGCCTCCCAGAGTGCTGGGATTACAGGTGGTTAGCCGTGTGCCCAACCCATGATAGGTATTTTTCAGATTGTAAAGCCTATGCTAATGTCAGGAGATACCGAAGGACCTAAGCTCACAGACATTACTGTTTAGCCAAATCCCTTGATTTGGCCAAACCTGGGAAGGAATGCTCCAGGTTCAGAGTAGAGAGAAAGAAATCAGTTTTTTCATTTAGATACAGAAGTAGTAAATTGAGGTCCCCACAGGGCATTTTGTTTCTCCTCCCCCCCAGGGCATTTTGGAAGCCCCACCTACCACCCCAGAGTTGAAATTCAAATATAAATATGTTTTTATAAGATTTGTTAATCCTCATGAATTCCCCGAAGGAGGATGAAGACCTTCCAGAATGTTCTATTTCTGAAAATCCGAAGAATCTTGTAATGTGAGAAAAGGGATGAAAAGCTCTTGGAGGCTTCAATTGATGTGTTCAGAGTAACACTGCTGGGAGATTTAGCAGGTGATTATTAAAATCTGTTTCTTTCATTGGCAGAACCAAGAAACATTTTAAAAGGTACTACTGGCTTTGCAATATCTAATATTCTATTTTTTTTGGAGACAAGAGTCTCACTTTGTTACCCCCAGTAGGGTGCTATGGCATCATAGCTCACAGCAACCTCAGACTCTTGGGCTCAAGCGATTCTCTTGCCTCAGCCTCATAAGTAGCTGGGACTACAGGTTCCCACTATAATGCCTGGCTACTTTTAGAGACAGGGGTCTCATTCAAGCTCAGGCTAGTCTCATGAGTGCAAGTGATCTGCCTGCCTCATAATATTCTATTTTTATTTGTTTTGGTTTTTTGTTTTTGCCGGGGCTGGGTTTGAACCTGCCACCTCCAGTATATGGGGCCAGCACCCTACTCCTTTGAGCCACAAGCACTGCCCCAATATTCTATTTTTTTTTTTTTTTTTTGAGACAGAGCTTCAAGCTGTCACCCTGGATAGAGTGCTGTGGCATCACAGCTCACAGCAACCTCCAATTCCTGGGCTCAAGCAAGTCTCCTGCCTCCGCCTCCCAAGTAGCTGGGATTACAGGCGCCCGCCACAATGCCTGGCTGTTTTTTTTTTTTTTTTTTTTTTTGGTTGCAGCCATCATTGTTGTTTGGCTGGCCTGGGCTGGATTGGAACTCGCCAGCTCAGGTGTACGTGGCTGGCGCCTTAGCCCATTGAGCCACAGGCGCCGAGCCGGCAGATTGTATATTTCAATGATGACCTCACAATATATCCCAATCCTTATATTCTTCTTACAATGTATACTTTTACACTTTTCCATTGAGAGTCTTTGTCCCCTGCCCCCCAATTTGGGCAGGTTTATGACTATAGCAGAAATGCTGCTACTGTGTGACTTCTGTGATTGGGTCACAAAGGATAATACAGCTTCTGCCTGATTCTTTGGGGCACACTTGCTTTGGACCCCAGCTGCCATGGGAAAGGTCAGGCCACACAGGACACTAACCTTGGTGCAAGTGCTCTGCCTGCCGCCAGCATCTGCGTGAGGAACTTTCAGAAATGACATTAGGTGTAGCCACCATCTGAGAGCCACCATAAGAGACCCCAAAAGAGAATTTCCCAGAGGAGCCAGTCAACCCCCAGATCTATGAGGCATAATAATTAAATGATTGTTGTTTGAGTCAGTCTCACTCTATGGCCCCAGGCCCCAGTGCTGTGGCATCATAGCTCACAGCAATCTCAAATTCTTGGACTCAAGCCATCCTCTTGCTGCAGCCTCCCAAGTAACTGGGACTACAGACACCCACCACAACGCCTGGCTAGTTTTTCTATTTTTAGCAGAGATGGGGTCTTGCCCTTGCTCAGACTGGTCTTGAACTCCTGCGCTTAAGGGATCCTCCTCAGCCAGGGGTGAGCCACTGTGCCCAGCCCAATTGTTGTTGTTGTTGTTGTTTGAGACAGAGCCTCAAGCTGTCACCCTGGAGAGAGTGCTGTGGCATCACAGCTCACAGCAACCTCCAATTCCTGGGCTCAAGCGAGTCTCCTGCCTCACCTCCCAAGTAGCTGAGACTACAGGCGCCCGCCCCAATACC
>CAUYON010198998.1:0-21532 GCA_963573935.1 Arctocebus calabarensis
AGCCTGGGCCCGCCAAACAACAATGATGGCTGCAATCCCCCCAAAAATGGCCAGGCGTTGTGGCGGGTGCCTGTAGTCCCAGCTACTTGGGAGGCAGAGGCAGGAGACTCGCTTGAGCCCAGGAATTGGAGGTTGCTGTGATCTGTGATGCCACAGCACTCTATCCAGCTTGAGGCTCTGTCTCAAAAAAACCCCCCAAAACCCCCAAAAAACAAAAACAAAAAATTTCCATTGAGGATGATGAAAAAGTTCTGGAGATGAGTAATGATGATGGTCACACAATTTAGTAAATGTACTTAATACTATTGAATTGCACACTTAAAAATGATTATAGTGGTAAATATATGTTATTTCCATTTTACTGCAATTAAAAAAATGATAGCTATAGGATGACTCCCAGGCTGCAGTGGGTAGGATGGGCTTCTGTCCACTAGTTCTCGTTCACTGTTGGTTGAATGTTCTTCCTGACAGGCATTCACTCGCTTTTCCTAGGTGGCTCTTATTTACAAAATTAAAGACCCCAGGCATGCTCTGAGCTTCTGGGAGGACATCATCAGCCTGAGTTGGAGTTTGTGTGAAACCATCTGCTATAGCTGTGGCTGAAATTAGAGATGATCGGAGAAGGTGCAACACACGGAACAAAGTATGTGTCCTTTTAGACAGTTTCCTCATGCATTTGCAAATATACAAATAAGGCTATCTATCTATATCTACATACATTTTTATACACTTTTTTTTTTTTATAATTTTACTTTTGCAAATATGAAATCATGCTATTCTTATTGTTTGGCAACTTGCTTTCCCCAAAACGTATTTCTTACTTTGTACTTACAGATGCACCTCAATCTGTTTAACCACAATAGAGTAGAGTATGCAGGTTAAAATATATGTATTTTAACTCATTGCAATAGTGTTTTCTCCTTCATCAATGATTTGCTAAGGTCACCAATGATTTGCATATCTTTAAATCCAATCAGTCATTTTTTAGGGACTCCTTGTACAGCCCTCCCTTGCATTTATCTTCTGTGATGTATTTCCTTTGATGTTTGTACCATGATGGATGTATCCCTTGCCTCAAGTCACACCTTTTCAGATATAATTTTAAAAGAATTAGCAAATATGATAGATCCAAAATCAAGTCGTGATATAAGATAGAACAGGGTTTGTTTTTCTTGCCTTTTTTTAAAAAATGTTTTTCCAAGCTGTTCACTCTTGAATTTTCTATGAGCAAGAAAAAACTCCCCAAAATGTTTGACTTGAAGTTTGGAGAAGTTATCTGCTAATTATAGTTTGCAGACATGTGCAACAAAATAACACACATGTGGATTACAGCATTCTGTATTCTTTGCTGACACTGAGTGAAATAGGCTATTATTAGTTGAGAATTATGTGGGCAGGATATAGATGGGGTGATTTTAACAATTAAGTGAAAAGATATCTTTTTCTTCTTTCAATGTCAGTAATTTTAATGCCTTTCAAAAGCCAGCCTTATTTAATTGAAATTATTTCAGGAGATTTAGGTGTACATATGTTGAGTTTATATGTGTATTAAGTTCTTTAATTTGAAGTTGGCACTTGAGACTTAGATCACAAAGTTTAACATTTGTATTTGTTGGAGTGCAAAAAGCATATCTATGAAAACCGTAAGTTTAGCCATCTTGGTTGCCTTAGTCTTCTTACTTTGTAATAACAAAATACTACAGATTGGCTGGCTTAAACAACAGACTTTTATTTCTCACAATTCTGGAGGCTGAAAAGTTCAAGATCAAGGTGTTGGCAGATTTGGTATCTAGTGAAGACCCAATTCCAGGCTTGCAGACAGCTGTTTTCTCAATTTTCACTTGGTGGAGAATGAAAGCCCTAATGTCTCTTTCTCTTCTTATAAGGTATTTATACCATCATGGGGGCTCTACCCCTGTGACCTCTTCTAAACCTAATCACCTACTCAAAACCCAACTCCTAATATTATCACATTAGTATTTAGGGCTTCAAAAGATGAATTTGAGAGGGGAACACAAATATTCAGTTTATAACATTGGGATGTATGTGTGTTGCCACTTCTTACCATGTGACTTTGGTCACGTCACTTAACCTATGTTTTCTCATCTGTATAATGGGAATCATATTTTGTAATCTCATACAACACCTATGCAAATAAAAGGGGACAATGTTTCTAAAGTGCTTGGTGATGCCTTTTGTGTGGATAGCTATTATTAGGACAAAGTGTCTATCACTTTTTATAGCACTTCAGTATGAGGATGGGTGGTCATTTGTGTTAGAAGACAATGCGTTCAGGGTGACTTAATGAAACATAAAACTATTAACTATTAGGAAGGCCACCTACATGGAGAGGTAATTTCTCAGCACTGAATCCATCTACACTAGCTTGATTCTCGTGAGAATCAGGGATGCATTCAGTGATTGACAGAATGCTAACTGACCAGCAGGTAGGTCAAAGTCATGGACTTTGTTTCATTGTCATCATGTTCTCATTTACATGAGGGTACTAGAATCCAGACACTTGATGTAAGAGCTTTTAATGTATAGGATCCCTCTGCATCCAAAACTGGGGGAAATGGATGGGCTTTGGATGTACTCTTGCAAAAGACCTTTTTCTATAGAAAAGCTCAGAGCATCCTCAGAGTCTGAAAGGGGTCTCTGATCCAAAATACATATTAGCTTTTGACCATAAGCAATTTCTAGTGTTTTCCATAATATCCTCCTTAACAAAACTTTGCCATTTACCTTTTCATAAGATATTTGTAGTTCTTTTCCCTAGGAAAAAATTAAATTCTATTGGAATACTCACAATTAAAAATTGGACAAATTAGGGTAGGCAGAGCAAGATGGTGGACTAGAAGAATCATTCAGCTGAGATAACTGAGGAAAAAGAGAGAACCCAGCCATATCCCGTGTGGGGACCTTACCCAGAGTCATAGTTCAGGGAGTACAGCAAGGAGGTGGTGAGCTGAATATAGCATATGGTCCAGAGCAGTGGAAATGTAATGAATTAGGCAAATGATGGCCACTGGCTTGGATCAGCTGGCCCCCCACAGAGGTCCAGGATGGGAGGAGGCCTTTCCAGAGTTTTCAGTTGTTGGGGGAAGCTATGCATTGAGTGGAAAGCTTGGAAGAGTAAGCAGGCTCAAACAGTATAGAGCACCAGATTTGATTGCCAATTGTAGTGTATGTGCCATAATTTGGTGGCTGGTGAGGCAGCCATACTGAGAGAGTCTTGGCAGCCAAGGGTTGCCATTTGGGGAAGATCATGAGAAGGTCTTATCAGGGGCTGATAGCACAGCCATCTCAATTATACCTGCTGGGATTAGAACTCCACTCTTGGGACAGGCTGAGGGACTCCCATACTCAATGGGAACTGTAGTCAGAGGGTACTGTGAGACTGCCCCCTTGTGAGCTTTAAGATCCCTGGCAGGGTCTGTATGCTGAGGAAATAATCAGGTGATCACCAAAGGCAGCTAAGTTTAGAATAAGGACCATAGAGGTTGCAGCCTATGCCATCTCCTAAAAAAAACCCACAGCACCACCTGGTGTCCCAGTGACATGTTGCAATGTAATGTCATCAAGAGCAAGGACTTTTGTTTTTTGAACAGAGGAGGCAGTGAGAAGGAAAAAAGAGTACCAGAAAGTGAACAAGAAGAACACATGACAAGTAACCAACAGAAAATTTCAGGCAACATGAAAAACCAAAACAGAGGAACTTCCTCATGAGGCAGCTGCTGCATCAACTCCACCTATAAAGAATTAATGGACTTGACAGAAAGGGAATTTAAAATATGGATGATAAAGACAATAAAATGCATGGACGAGAAAATGGAAAAACAGAACCAAAAGTTGGATGAGAGATATGTAGAATATAGAAAGGATATGACAGGACTTAAAGAAATGAAGGAGACAGTCAGCGAATGTAAATATTCAGTAGAAAGTATGTAAAATAGGTTAGACCATGGAGAAAAAAGAATCTCAGAGCTAGAGGATAAAGTTTCTGAGTTAAACCAGGTAGTTAAAGAGGTGAAAAAGAAGAGAGAGAAAGCAGAACAAGCACTTGGAGAACTATGAGACTCCATGAAGCATTCAAATATATGAATAATAGGGATTCATGAAGGGGAAGAAGATTGTCTGAAAGGAAGGGAAGCCCTACTGGAGACAATAATAAGTAAAAACTTCCCAAGTTTTACTAAAGACCCTGACACAATCCTTTCAGATGGATATTGAACTCTGGGTCATCTCAACTCAGAGCCTCTCTAAGCCACATTATAATGAAACTGTCCAAAGTCAAGAAGAAAGAAAAAATTCTGCAAGCAGCCAGGAGTAAGCACCAACTAACCTATATAGAGAGAGCCATTAGGATGATAGCAGACTTTTCAACTGAAACCGTCCAAGCCAAGAGAGCACAGTCATCTATCTTCAACATTCTTAAACAAAACAATTTTCAGCCCAGAATTCTATATCCCACTAAAGTAAGAGGCAAAATTAATGGAGAAATAAAATCTTTTGCAGATATCTAAGCACTGAGGAAATTTGCCATAATAAGACCACATCTATAGGAAATACTTAGAAATAGTCTTAACACTGATCACCACAATGAATAACCAGCAAAGTAAACACTCAGAAGCTAAAGATTGAATCTTAGATTCCACAATGGCACAAAGGATAAAACTACAACATGGATTTTCACAAAACAAGATGAATTGAACTCCACCACACTTACCAATTCTCTTAATAAATGTCAGTGGACCGAATTCACCACTGAAGAGGCACAGGTTGGCTGAATGGGTGAAAAAACACAAGCTATCCATATGCTGACTCCAGGAAACACACCTATCTTTGAAGGACAAATCAAAACTCAAGATAAAGGGATGGAAAATAGTATTTAAAGACATGGAAATCAGAAGAAATGAGGGGTTGTAATCTTATTTTCAGATAAAAGAGGATTTAAAGCAACTAAAGTTAAGAACGACAGATATGGACACTTTATACTGATCAAAGGAAAAATACAACAAGAGTATATTTCAATTTTAAATATTTATGCACCCAATTTAAATGCTCCCAATTTATGAAATGAACCTTGATGTGTCTAAGAAATATAATGTCTCACAACACCATAATAGTCAGGGTCTTTAAAACCCCTGTGAAAGAACTGGACATATGCTCTAAACTAAGCAAAAATACACAGGACTTAATTGTGACTGTAGAACAAATGGGATTAATATACATATACAGAAGACACTATCCTAAAGCTTAGGAATATATATTTTTGTCATCAGCCCATGATAAGTACTCCAAAACTGACCACATTCTAGGATACAAATCAAACCTCAGCAAAATTAAAAGAAAATGAATTATACTGGCTCTGCGCCTGTGGCTCAATGGGCTAAGGCGCCAGCCATGTAAACCTGAGCTGGCGGGTTCGTATCCAGCCTGGGCCGCCAAACAACAATGACGGCTGCAACAACAACAACAAAATGGCTGGGCATTGTGGCGGGTGCATGTGGTCCCAGCTACTTGGGAGGCGGAGGCAGGAGACTCACTTGAGCCCAGGAGTTGGAGGTTGCTGTGAGCTGTGATGCCACGCACTCTATCCAGGGTGACAGCTTGAGGTTCTGTCTCAAAAAAAAAAAAAAAAAAAAAAAGAAATTATACCTTGTATCTTCTCAGACCACAAGGCAATAAAGGTGGAATTCAACTCCAACAAAAACACTTATCCCACACAAAGACTTGGAAATTAAATAACCTTATGCTGAATGAAAGCTGAGTTCAGGAAGAGATAAAAGAGGAAATCATTATATTCCTCAAGCATAACAACAAAGAAGACACAAATTACCAAAACCTGTGGGATATAGCAAAAGCAATCTTAAGAGGGCGAATTTATCACATTAGATGCCTCCATTTGAAAAACAGAAAGAGAGCAAATCAACAAACTCACAAACCATCTTATGATATTGGAAAAAGAAGAACAATCTAATCCCAAACCCAGCAGCAGAAGAGAAATAACCAAAGTTAAATTAGGGATTAATGAAATTGAAAACAAAAGAATCATTCAGAAAATTAATAAAATGAAAAGTTGGTTTTTCAAAAAAATAGATAAAAAAAAACCTTTGGCCAGATTAACTAGAAACTAGAAAAGTACAATCTCTAATAACTTCAATCAGAAATGATAAAGGGGAAATAAGAACAGATGTCACAGAGATACAAGAGCTCATCTCTGAGTACTACAAGAAACTCTATGCCCAGAAATTTGCAATGTGGAGGAAATGGATCAATACCTGGAATCACACCTTTTCCCTAGACTTAATCAAGAAGAAATAGATCTCTTGAACAGACTAAATTAAAGTCCAGAGATTGAAGAAACAATAAAAAAAAAAAACTCCCAACAACAACAACAACCCTAGACCAGATGGCTTCACACCAGAATTCTATCAAACCTTCAAAGAAGAGCTTATACTCATATTACAGAAATTATTTCAAAAAAATTGAGAAAGATGGAATCTTCCCTAACATGTTCTATGAAGCAAACATTCACCCTGATACCAAAACCAGGAAAAAAATCCAACTAAAAAAGAGAATTTCAGACCCATTTCACTAATGAATATATATACAAACATTCTCAATAAAATCCTCACCAATAGATTTATAGCTACACAATCATTCATCATGATCAAGTAAGTTTCATCCCAGGAATGCAAGGCTGGTTTAACATACCCAAGTCCATAAATATTATTCATCATATCAACAAAAGCAAAAACAAAGACCATATGATCCTCCCAAAAGATGCAGAAAAATAATTTGATAAAATTCAGCATCTTTTTCTAATAAGAACACTTAAGAATACAGGCATAAGTGGAACATTTCTTATTCTGATCATAGCTATCTACAACAAAACCACAGCTAGTATTACACTGAATGGAGTAAAACTGAAAGCTTTTCCATTTAGAACTGGAACCAGTTCTGAACTAATAGTCAACATAGTGCTACAAGTTCTAGCCAATACAATCAGTCAAGAGAAGGAAATAAAGGGCATTCAAATGGAGGCAGAGGAGGTCAAACTCTCACTCTTTGCTGACAATATGATCTTGTACTTGCAGAACCCCCAAGATTCCTGGAAGTGATCAAAAAATACAGCAATGTCTTAGGACATAAAATCAATGTCCACAAATCAGTAGCCTTTGTGTATGCCAATAACTGTCAAGATGAGAAGGTAATCAAGGACACAATTCCTTTCACAGGAGCTTCAAAAAAAAAAAAAAAAAAAGAGATACCTAGGAATATACACAATAAAAGAAGTGAAGGACCTCTATCAAGAAAATTACAAAACCCTAAGAAAAGAAATAGCAGAGGATATTAACAAATGGAAGAACATACCATGCTCATGGCTGGGAAGAATCAACATTCTGAAAATGTCTGTACTACCTAAAGCAATCTACATTAAATGCAGATACAATGCAATCCTCATTAAAATACTATCAGCATACTTTCAAGATTTGGAAAAAATAATTCTTTATTTTATATGGAACCAGAAGAAACCCCATATAGCCAAGGCAATTCTTAGTAATAAAAACAAAGCCAGGGGTATTACCCTACCAGACTTTTAGCTATACTACTAGGCCATAGTGATCAAAATAGCATGATAGGCCGGGCATGGTGGCTCATGCCTGTAGTCCCAGCACTGTGGGAGGCCAAGGCAGGTGGATTTCCAGTGCTTACAGAGTTTGAGACCAGCATAAGCATGAGTGAGCCAGAGTAAAAGACCCCATCTCTACTACCAACAAAGAAGACTGCTGGGTGTTGTGGCGGGTGCCTGTAATCCCAGCTACTTGGGAGGCAACCGGCATGAGAATTGCTACAAGGAAGGACAATGGAAAAAACAAACAAACAAACAACAAAAACAAAAAACAAGGAAACTAAGAAAAGTAAATGCCAGCTGAAATTAAAAGCAAAAAAACCCCAAAAAAACAAAAACAGCATAATATTGGCACAAAAATAGAGACATTAACATTTGGAGCCAAATAGGAAACCATGAGGTGAAACTAACCTCTTACAGCCACCTGATCTTTGATAAACCAAACAAGAATATATACTTGGGAAAAGAATCCCTATTCAATAAATGGTGCTTGGAGAACTGGGTAACGACATGTGAAAGTCTGAAACTGGGGCTTGGCGCCCTTAGCTCAGTGGTTAGGGCACTGACCACATACACAAAGGCTGATGGGTTCGAACCAGCCTGGGCCTGCTAAACAACAATGACAACTGCAACAACAACAACAACAACAAAACAACCAGGTATTGTGGCAGGCTCCTGTGGTCCCAGCTACTTGCGAGGCTGATGCAAGAGAATTGTTTAAGCCCAAGAGTTTGAGGTTGCTGGAGCTGTGACACCATGGCACTCTACTGAGAGGCAACACGGTGAAACTGTCTCAAAAGAAAAATAAAAGACTGAAACCAAACCCACACCTCTCACCACTTATAAAAATTGATTCAAGATGGATGAAAGATTTAAATCTAAAGCCTAAAACAAAAATCCTGGAAGAAAGTGTGGGGAAAACACCTGAAGATATCGGCCTGGGGAAAGAGTTAATGTAGAAGATTTCTGTGGCAACTGCAAGAACCACAAAAATGAACAAATGGGACTTAATTAAACTGAAAAGCTTCTGTACAGCTAAGGAAACATCAATGAAAGATATTTGCATTTTATAAATCAGACAAAAACTTGATAACTAGGATCTACAGAGAACTCAAATTAATCAGCAAAAATAATCCAACAATCCCATATATTATGGGCATGAGACATGAATAGAACCTTCTCTAAGAAGACAGATGAATGGCTAACAAACATATGAAAAAATGCTCAACCTCCCTCATCACCAGAAAAATATAAATCAAAACTACCCTTAGTTATCACCTAATCCCAGTAAGAATGGCCCACATCACAAAGTCTCAAAGCTGCAGATGTTGGCGTGAATGTGGAAAGAAGGGAACACTTATTCTGCTGGTGGGACTGCAAACTAATGCAACCTTTTTGGCAGGAAGTATGGGGAAATCTTCAAAGAACTCCAATTAGACCTCCCATTTGATCCTGCAATCCCATTACTAGGCATCTACCCAGAAGGAAAAAAAAATCCTTTTATCATAAAGACTTTTGCACTGGACTGTTTATCACAGCTCAATTTACAATTGCCAAAATGTGGAAACAATATAAATGCCCACCAACCCAGGAATGGATTAACAAGCTGTGGTATATGTATACCCTGAAATACTATTCAGCCACTAAAAAAGATGGAGACTTTACGTTTTTTGTATTAACCTGGACAGAGCTGGAACATATTCTTCTTTTTTTTTAGACAGAGCCTCAAGCTGTCACCCTGGATAGAGTGCTGTGGCATCACAGCTCACAGCAACCTCCAATTCTCGGGCTCAAGTGAGTCTTCCGCCTCCACCTCCCAAGTAGCTGGGACTACAGGCTCCTGCCACAGCGCCTGGCTATTTTTTGGTTGCAGCCGTCATTGTTGTTTGGCAGGCCCTGGCTGGATTCGAACCCGCCAGCTCTGGTGTATGTGGCTGGCGCCTTAGCCCGTTGAGCCACAGGTGCCGAGCCTGGAACACATTCTTCTTAACAAAGCATCACAGGCATGGAGAAGCAAGAATCCAATGTACTCTATTCTAATATAAAGGCAGTAGTTGAGTTAATACAAGGGGAGAGGAATGAGCAAGGGGGGAAAGGGTATGAAAGAGGTGTGCAGAGGCTCATGGTATATGGCACACCTCTTGAGGGCAGGACACAATTACAAGAGGGAAATTATCTAACAAATGCAGTCAGTGTAACCTAATTTTCTTTGTACCCTCAATGAATCCCAATCAATCAATCAATCAATCAATAAACAAACAAACAAATTAAATCCAGTATTTTTTTGAGGGAATTGTTAATTAAGGAACAGAGGAGAGATATTTGTAAATTAGAAAATAATGAAGGAAAGAGAAAACATCATCATTTTTCTTTAATTTTAATATTGCAATGTAACCTGATGGTCCTGAGCCCTCACTAGTCAGTGAGTATAAATGAGGTCACAGGAGCATTAATAAGGCCTGAATTTAGTATCCACACAGCCCTGTCTTTCATATATCAGAAGTCCAGCTCATCTTCAAGTTTTTGGAAATTTTATGGGTGTTTCATTTGAGCTCAGAACAAGTACACACTTTTCCAATTGTATATAACCACTGAAGTTCATTGCATTGTAGTTCCTCTGTGTAACTATGGTGCCCAAGATCTTCAGTGGGAATGCTACTTCCTGGCATCCCTACTCCACAGCTGTGTTGAGATTCAAGCCAGATGCCACTCTGGGCTTTGTAGAAATTGAGGACATGCTCTTTTCCTCTGCAGGTAGCAGTTTGGCACCTAAGCTTTACAGTTTTACAGTGTCTCAGGTAAGCCTTGTAAGTCTCATTATAACACTTTTGCTTTCATTTGTAACCTCTGTTTCTATTTAGGAAGTCTCTGAGGGTTGGATAATAGACATTTTTCTATTTTTCTTTTGCATCTCTCTTTCCTCTGGTTCAGATTGGTATGCAAAACCACCTTTCCTTCTATGTGTATGGGTGTATGCAGTCCTGGATGCAGAATGATGGATGCAAATAAATCTCTAAGGGTAGGAACTTGAGGAAGTTACCAACATCAGCTTATGCTCAGCTTAGACACCTTCTAAACTTTTACATAACAGTAACAAAATACTCTTTTATGTCAAGTAGAATGCTTTGAGCTGCAAGTAACAGAACATTTTGCTTGGGCTACAAAATAGTACTTAGTCACATCAACAAATCAAGACTGGCTTAAGGCAACTATGGCACCCTCTTATCTTTCTTATATTGATCGAGGGGTGGGCTGGTAATTAACTTCTGCCCATTGGAAAACGTCTGCTGGCTCAGCACCTGTAGCTGAGTATTTAGAGTATCTTAAACAATAATTACACTAATATCCCTCCTGCTTCACAATATGAGGGCTCTGGGTGAATGTCCAATGTAAGACTTTATGCATTTTATTTACTAAAGCCAAGAACGCCTAGCAATATTAAGTGTCCAATAAATACTTGTTGCATGAAACAACTGAATGTCTTTAGATTTCTCCTGGCTTTTCTTTAACATGGCTGTAGCTCTCTCATGTTCTCACATGGTGATGACCAGAGCAAAAATACTCCAGGATAAAATGGTGAACACCTGTCCCTTTCTTAGCAGGAAGAAAAGTCTTTCCAAGATTTCAGCAGACTTTCTTTCTTTCTTTTTTTTGTTTTGTCATTGTTGCAGTTTTTGGCCAGGGCTGGGTTTGAACCCGCCACCTCCAATATATGAGGCTGGCACCCTACTCCTTGAGCCACAGGTACTGCTCAAGACTTTTTTTCTCTTTTTTCACACAGAGTCTTATTACATCACTCTCAGTAGAGTGCAATGATGCCACAGCTCACAGCAACCTCAAACTCTTGGGCTTAAGTGATTCCCTTGCCTCTGCCTCTCAAGTAGCTGGGATTATAGGCAAATGCCACAACTCCTGGCTATTTTTTTTGTTGTAGTTGTCATTGTTGTTTGGCAGGCCCAGGCTGTGTTCGAACCCACCAGCTCTGGTGTATGTGGCTGGCGCCCTAACTGCTGAGCTACAGGTGCCGACCCAGCAGACTTATTTTCATTGGGCAGAAATTAATTACCAGCCCACTCCTAGATCAATATAAGAAAGATAAGAGGGTGCCATAGTTGACTTAAGCCAGTCTTGATTTGTTGATGCGACTAAGTACTATTTTGTAGCCCAAGCAAAATACGAAGACAAAATACCTTGCTCTCTGGGTAGCAAGAAAGAAGAGAATCGTTGTTAATCAACAATTGCTGGCTCGATGCCCATAGCTCAATGAGTAGGGTGGTAGCCACATACACCAAGGCCGGGAGGGTCCAGCCCGGCCCAGGCCTGCTAAACAACATTGACATCTGCAACCAAAAAATAGCCGGGCATTGTGATGGGCACCTGTAGTCCCATCTACTTGAGAGGCTGAGAGGCTGAGGCAAGAGAATCACTTGAACCCAGGAGTTTGAGGTTGCTGTGAGCTATGGCTGTGAGCTATGGCACCACAGCACTCTACCAGGGGTGACAAAGTGAGACTCTGTCTCAAAAAAAAAAAAAATGTCTGCCACACCCTATCCAATATTCCTAGCCCGTTTTTGTATTTGTTCCATTTCTTCACTTGAAGCACACTCTGGTCATTGACACATAATAATTGACCATGTCCTCATTTTAAAAGGTTTTCCCATTAAAAATAAATAAGCAGAAGATCTGGCCTGCATATTATTTAAATGAAGAAAAAACCTAGCAGTCTAGATCTTCATCACCTCTGAAATGTCATCATCTTAGCAAGAGCCTCCAACGTGGCCTTCCTGCCTCAAGCCTCTTCTGTTGTAAACCATTTGCCTCACTACCAAGAATATCATTTTTCTAAATTATAGACATGGTGTTTCATTTGTCTGCTTAAACATTGCTGACCGCTGTCATCACTTCTCCCCATGGGGAGTCTCCTCAGCAGGGCTTCGCCTCATCCTAGCTGCCCAGTGTTAATTTCACCTTCCTTACCTTACCAGGCCTGCTTCACTTTGCCGTGAAGCATGCTCTCAAGCATCCGTGACTTTTATGATGCCATTCCTACATTCTTTCTAGAGCTTCTCTTCCACTTTGTCATTCTGGTAATCTCTACTTTGTGAACTTTGCTTGACAGCTCCAGGAATCACCAGAGCAAGTATCTAGGGGTGTCAGGTGAATGAGTGCGGTAGACCAGGTATAAGAAAAAAGTGCTGGCTGGGTGTAGTGGCTCACACCTATAATCCTACATACTGGGAAGCTGAGGCAGGAGGACTCCTTGAGCTCAGGAGTTGGAGATCAGCCTGAGCAACAGTGAGACTTCATCTCTACTAAAAATAGAAAATTAGTCTCTGGTGCCTGTGCTCAGTGGTTAGGGCGCCGGCCACATACACAGGGGCTGATGGGACCGAACCCCACCCGGGCCTCCTAAACAACAATGATAACTTCAACAAAAAAATCACTGGGCATTGTGGTGGGCTCCTGTAGTCCCAGCTACTTGGGAGGCTGAGGCAAGAGAATCACTTAAACCCAAGAGTTTGAGGTGGCTGTGAGCCGTGATGCCCCGGAACTCTACCGAGGGCTACATAGTGACACTCTGTTTAAAAGAATAAAATAAAATAAAATAATTAAAAAATAATAAAAATAGAAAATTAGCCAGGGTAGTGAGGGGCACCTGTTGTCATAGCTACTGGGGAGGCTAAGGCAGGAAGACTTGAACCCAGGAGTCTGAGGTTGCTGAGAGCTATGATGCCAGGGTGCGCTAGCCTGAAGCAACAGAGTGAGACTCTGCCTTTAAAAAAAAATGCTGGTCACTGACCTCAGTGCCTTAGAATAAGCAGGGAATTGTGGAGACTATGGTAAACTGGAGAACACATACTAAAGGGGGGCATTTCCTGGACAGACTCAGCCAATTGTTTCCATGCAGATTATAGGCCCCTCATTTGCAAATACTCTGACTATTTCAGTGAAGCCAAGAGTGAGCATTTTATGTGAAATCTCACAATTTTATACATTCAGAATTTTATTTTATTTATTTGGAGACAGAGTCACACTTTGTCACCCTGGGTAGAGTTCAACCTCAAAGTCTTGGGCTCAAGTGATTCTCTTGCCTCAGCCTCGCAAGTAGCTGGGACTGCAGGTGCCCTTCACAAGGCCCTTCACAATGCCCGGCTAGTTTTTAGAAATGAGGTCTTGCTCTTGCTCAACTCCTGAGCTCAAGCAATCCACCTGCCTCAGCCTCTCCAGAGTGCTAGGATTATAGGTGTGAGCCACTGTGCCCAGACTGACATTCAGAATTTTAATTTTAAAAAATATTAGAAGTCAAAATCAAAACTAAAAGCAAATCAGATAGAATGGGTGACATGTTTTCCATCTCTGCCTCAATCATGCTCTTGTCTCAGCAACCACTGTATTAGATTTAATCATAGGAAATTGCTGAATGGCAATTTTTTGTTTCAATCTCATACTTTGATCATACTATCAGGGCAATATGTAATACATTGGACCATGGTTATTTGAGAAAGGCTTGAGTCCTTGAGTGCATGGTATCAGACTTAATTTTTCTAAAGCAAATGCATTTTGACTTATTCTTCCCCAAATCTGTCCCAGGCAGCATTGACACGACATACAATATCATTTATTTTTCCAGGCCTCCATCCCCTTCTTCTTTCTGTGGATCCTGTAAAGGCCCTGACTTGCTCAGTTTACAGGATGGGGCAAGGCGATGTCCTTGGTCCATTCAGAGGCAGCAGCTCTTCTGTGCAGCAGGCTTATATTCCTCTCTATCCCACTCGGCCCCTGGGACCTGGTTGTGGCTCTCAAGGCTGTGGCACTCAGTGAGTGATCTCTAAGCATCCACACTGGGGTTGCTGTGTGAGAACAGAAAGCAGGTCTTCGCCGATGATGGAACCGCTACTTTCTCTCCTTATAATCTTGAAGAGTCCAGCTATTCCCAGGATTGGGCCAGTCCCCTCTTCTTCTAACCATGAGCACTTGCCTTCTCAGACAACCTAGGTTTTTGCATCACTGATTCTGGATTTTGCAAAGCAAAGTCCTCTAAAAGGCAAAAGTTAGCCCTACCAACTCAGGTCTGACTTCTGAGCCCTCAGTCAAGAAAACATTACACAATTTAAATTTGCCTGTCAAGTTATAACATAGCACTAGAACATCAAGGAATCATTATGCTACATTTGTTTACACCAAAACTCCCCTGTCTAGACATTACCTCTTTTCCTTCCATAGATCACATGCTTAGCTGTGTACCTATTGCATAGTGGGTACCTCCAAACTTGATCAATGAATTAGCCTAAATATTCCAGCTTAAAACTGAGACAGAAAGCGACAGAGAATGGGAGGGACAGAGAAAGGAAGTGGAGAAGAGGTTGGATGCGGAGGAAGGACAAGAGGGGAAAAAGTAAATATTTTCATCCACATTTTATGGGAGAGGAAACAGCAACTCAGTGAACAGTTATGTAATTTATTTAAGATGGCTAAGAGCTAAGATTTAAACAGATACACCTGTGAGGTTTTACCACAATTTTACTACTCTCTACCCAAATATTCCCAATTAATCTGGTGATACTTGAGATTGACTGAAGTTGTCTGCCTTTGAAGATTTAAAATAATATGAAAATGCTCCTGTTGTTTGGCCTGAGGTTTTGATGCTGTGAAATGAAAGCAGCTGGACACCACTTTTGAGTGATGATTTCCCCAGTGGGACCCAGCATGACTGCCATTTTGTCTCTTCAAAGAGAGTCAAAATGCCCTCAGTTAGACAATTCTGTGCATTCTAATGGCTCTGAACACACTTTTCTAAAGGAAAAGCACTCCCCTGTTACTCCCTAATAACCTTTTTCTAACAGGGAGGCCTTTTATTAAGACCAGTGGTTTTTTCACCATGAACTGCTAAGAGAACAAGGCAACTATACATGATTATTCCTCAAGAGTACCTTGTGTCCCTAGAACATAAAGCTGAATATTCTAGAGGGATAAGATCTCCTGGGGTTCCACAAAATTCTGGGAGACAGTTTATTTCTTTATTTTTTCCCTTCTTTCTTTCTTTTTTCTTTTTTGCAGTTTTTGGCCAGGGCTGGGATTGAACCGCCACTTCCGGCATATGGAGCTGGCGCCCTACTCCTTTGAGCCACAGACACTGCCCTTGCCCCTTCTTTCTTTTCAATGTCCCCTTGTATCTCTGTGTCTACAAAAACTCCTTCTTGAAAGTACTGCTTGGCCCAGCTAAAACAACCCACTGTGTCTAAAAATCTCTGATTAGTTCCAAAGCAATGACTCAAGGATTTCTTTTCTGTGGTGCACAAGTTACATTGCGAACCCAGATTCAAAGGGAAAGAGTAAACTCATTACTGGAGTACCAACAGAGTATCAATTCAATAGAACCTACTCAAGTACCCATGAACAAAGGACTTTTTAAACACAGCCTTCTCAATCTACTGGCTTAAAAGCTTGGACTTTTGAATTATAGTGTAATATACAAGAATGACCATTAGGTTTTTTTAAGTTTGCATCAAAGAAATATAATTAATTTATATTTCTAAAATATTTTCAAGTTGAGATTCATCTAAGTCTGGTTCTATATGTAGAACCTGTGCATTGTTGGCTGTTAGGATCACTAATTTATACTTAAAACAATAATACTCTCAAATTTTAAAAACACAGGCAATTCTTCTAAGTAAATTGTTGATTTTTGAATATGATATTGATTTAACAAAATCAGAAAGTTGTACAAATGTAAGTAAAAACTCAACTGGGCTGAGCTGCTAGAAAATTAGGGGAGGATGCCAATAAACAGATCTTCAACAGGGGAGATAATAGCTACTATTTTTGTGTACCAAGGCTTTATCACAGCCTAATGCTAATTAAGAGGCAATTACTATTACCTTGACTTTTCAGTTAAATTATGGAGTTTGCAGAGGTTAAGCAACTGGCCCAAAGCCATACAGCTTGTAGGTTGCAGATCCGAGGCTAGAGCTGACGTTAGACGGGCTTGGTTGCAAAACCCCTGCTCCTCATTCCTAGTTTACACTTTCATGTAGTGCTTAGAGAGTTTAGAATTGATCTTGTCCAGTGATTTTCAATCATAAGCTCTTTTAAGAGAGATAGTTTATGTAGATTCTCAGTGTCATCATAAATAATTTTTTATCATAAGATGCTTAAATACATAAGAAATGTGTTTCTTACTTTGTCTTATATTTCTTATATAGGCATGAAGTAAAAATACATTACAAATAAAATACTGAGGAAATTACAAAGCCAATAACATGTAAATCAGCAAACATGACAGGTGATGCTGCATTGATGAAATTAAGTTGCCCCAATTATCTTGAAAAGTACCAGAAGGAATCTATCTGTTGGCTGAGTGTAGTGGCTCATGCCTGTATTATCAGCACTTTGGGAGGTCAAGGCAGGAGGATAGCTTGGGCAAGGAGTTGGAGGCTGCAGTGAGCTATTTTTGCACCACTGCATTCCAGCCTGAGCAACAGAACCAGAACCAATCTCTAAAAAAATAAAAAAAGAATTAAAAAAGGTATCTACTCATTTCTACTACAGATAATTAGAGGCTATAGTGATCGAATATTCACATAAATGAAGTTTTCATGATGTTATTAACAACTTCAAGGCAAGGAGAAAAGCTCAGTTGCCAATTTTCCTGAGGAGTCATTTATAGCTCTGCAAATTATCTTATTTTTTGAAAATAAAGTTAACATTTTACCTTTTACTGTTGCCCAGGATAGAGTGCTGTGGTGTCAGCCTAACTCACAGCAACCTCAAACATCTACCCACATTCTATTGTCCAGAACTCAGTCACCAGATCACAAACAAAGGCAAAGGAGGCTAGTACGTGCAATCTAGTTGTGTCCTAAAAAAGAAAAGAAAACAACAAATCTACAGCAGGTGAAAAACCAATTATCTTTTTTTTTAGTGAACCAGAAGTTCTTATGTGAACCAGATCATAAATACAAACAGCAAAATGAGTCCTATAATGTTGTTGCAGTAACAAGGTTTAAGTGGCTGTCTCCATGAATTACATATGCTTACAATAATTTTTCAGATTACCGATGAAATGAAAATATTAAATATAAAAACTATCTTTGAAAATTTTAAGACCTCTGAGAAAATGTATCCTCAAGATTCATGAGCCCTAACTTTAGGCTCCCTAAAGCCCTAACTTTAGTTTAGCCCTAACTTTCTCATCCTGAGAGGAATCTCCGTCCTAGTCATGGTGGCATGCTTCCCCAGACCTGTTCATTTATCATTGCTATCCTTGAACTTGGGCTTTTGTTTATGCTATTTATCTGATTAGAATGTTCTACCTCTTTCTTTTCAGAAATTAACCAAAATTTAAGTCCTATGATGACATGGCTAATGCCTGTAATCCTGTTAGGTCTAAGGTATGATGGAAAAATAACTTCTGGCAAATTTCTGGACTGCAAGCTTTAATAAATAAATAAGTCCAGTTCACCCCCTAAGATAAATGAAAATGTACTAATTGATTTCTTGCTTCTAGTGCATGCCTAGCTTCTTGCTTGGCTAACTCCTGGGCCTGGAAAACAAACTGATTGTCCCCAAACTGACCTTTAAACAATACCAGATGTACGAGTATTGAGACAAAGATATACGGAGGAAAAGTATAACAGCTAAGATGTATAAGGAAAAATATTAATCCAGAGATGTTTGGGAAAATATTAAACCAAAATAATATGAGAAGATATTAAAACAAAGATGTGTGACGTATAGCTAACTAACTGCAAAATTCTGCTTCTGCACAATGCTTGTTTGCTACCCCACCCAAATGCATGTGGACAGCCTGAGTGCCAACCGGGATGCAAACCAAGCCTTAAGCACTCGGGGCTGCTCTCAGAAACCCCATGTAGGGACACTGAGGCAGTCACCAGCTGGCTCGTCAGTAAAAGGACTCTGTTGTAAATTTGGCTTGTTTGGCAGTGTGGTCTTTGTGAAACGCCTGGGCACAACAATTCTAGCACTCTGGGAGGCTGAGGCGGGTGGATTGCTTAAGCTCAGACGTTTGAGACCAGCCTGAGCAAGAGTGAGACCCTATCTCTAGTAAAAATAGAAAAACTGGCAAGAGGGTCACTTGAGCCTAGGAGTTCAAGGTTGCTGTGAGCGTTATGATCACGCCATGGCACTCATTGTACCCAGGTGATACAATGAGAGTCTGTCTCCAAAAAAATAAAAGCGAGAGAGAGTTACTTTCCCTGAGAGATAGATAATGAAACAAAATTGGGTTCTGCAAACACAAAAGAATGGAAGAAATGATTGTCAATAAGCAATCGCTGAGGTCAACTACTCCAGGCTAATTCTAGGGGTCTTTCTACTGCACAAAATGTCAGTTGAATGAATAAATAAAAGTAAAAATATTTAAGTAAGAGGAAGATATTAAGAATGTAAATTCAGACATTGAGAGAAAGGAAATCGTTTCCTTATTTCTTTCTGTAGAATCATTAAGTATCTTGCTAATTTATGATAATGCACATTTATATGTACTATACAAAAAAAATTTCCTCCTCATTCTTCCTTATGGTACTATAAAGGCAAATGAGCTCTATAAAGTCACAGTATAAATATGAGTTTTTTAAACCAAAATATTGATTAGTTCAACTCTATCTCTAAAGAGACGTAGAAATTTCATGAAAAAGGAAAATAAAAGTACAGGAGATGCACAGAAAAACCAAACAATCGCATAGATTTTTATGCAGCATTTTCCCCCCAAATATGTCAGAACAGTACAAATATGTGAAAGAAAATGTTCAGCTTCAATAGCAATCAAAGAACTGCCAATTACCGGGAGGAGCATTAGCATCCACCTAACTGGCCATTTTTCCCCTTAAGCTTAGAATTAAAGGTTAATTGAGCATAAACAGAACTAGGTGCTTTCGTATGTGGACGTGGAATGTACTTCCTGTATCCTTGCTGGTTGTCATTTCAGCATCGTGTGATTGCTCCCTTTCTGTCTCTTTCTCTACACTTGAGGGTCATTTAGGGGGCAGAGAAAGTATTTGCTTTGCTTGAGTATTCCTGGAGCCTAGACTACTGATAATTCAACAAATGAATATTTAATTTTTATGCATTTATTGAATGATCACTAAATATTTTTGAATTAATAAACAAATGTTTAAAAAGAAAGCATCAGAAGGCCAGGTGTGGTGGCTCACGCCTATAATCCTAGCACTATGGGAGACCAAGGCAGGTGGATGGCTTGAGCTAAGGAGTTTGCGACTAGCCTGAGCAAGACTGAGACCCTGTCTCAAAAAAGAAAGGAAAAACTGAGGCAAGAGGATTGCTTGAGCCCGAGAGTTTGAGATGGCTGTGAGCTATGACATGATGGCACTCCACCAAGGGTAACAAAGTAATACTCTGCCTCAAAAAAAAAGAAAGAAAGAAAGAAAAAGTATCATCTTTAACCTAGACCTAGCATTAAGATTTCTAGAAATATGCGTGAAAGATATAAGAATTATATACCAAGAGTTATTTTATTGCATGAAAGATATAAGAATTATATACCAAGAGTTATTTTATTGCAAGTTACAGTATGAACAACAACAACAACAAATGTTGGTGGAGAAAATAGCTTAATGTTTAGCAATTAGGGATTAATTCTCCAAATGTTTTTCATTCAGATGATAACAGCTATTAAAAAGGACATTGAAGACAGCTACTTCAGAACATTGAAAGATGTTTACAATATGTGCTATATTATCAAATGAAAAAGATTTCAGGCTGGGCAAAGTAGCTCATGCCTATCATGCTAGCACTCTGGGAGGATGAGGCAGAAAGATCACTGGAAATCAGTAGTTTGGGACCACCCTGAGCAAGAAGGAGACCTCATCTATACAAAAGAACATAGAAAATGAGCTGGGTGTGATGGTGCATGCTTGTAGTCCTAGCTATTTGGGATGCTGAGGCAGGAGGATCATTTGAGCCCAGGAGCTTGAGGTTGCAAGGAGCTGTGATGGGGCCACTGCACTCGAGCCCAGGAGACAGAACAAAACTCTGTCTCAAAAAAAATTTTTGTTTTTGAGACAGAATTGCACTATGTCACCCTCAGTCAAGTGCGGTGGTGTCACAGCTCATAGCAACCTCAAACTCTTGGGCTTAAATGATTCTCTTGCCTCAGCCTCCCAAGTAGGGGGGACTATAGGGGCTCGCCACAACGCCCGACTATTTCTTGGTTGTAGTTGTCATTGTTGTTTGGCAGGCCTGGGCTGTGTTTGAACTCACCAGCTCTGGTGTATGTGGCTGGAACCCTAGCCACTTGGGCTATAGGCGCTAAGCTCCCCCCCCCCCAATTTTTAAATAATAATAGCCTTTTTGTTAAAAATATGTAACTGTTTAGAAAAAATATTGAAAGAGTATATAAAAAGGGTGGCACCTGTGGCTCAGCCAGCAGGGTGCCGGCCCCTTATACCGAGGGTGGTGGTTTCAAACCCAGCCCTGGCCAAACTGCAACAAAAAATAGCTGAGTGTTGTGACGGGCACCTGTGGTCCCAGCTACTTGGGAGGCTGAGGCAAGAGAATTGCCTAAGCCCAGGAGTTGGAGGTTGCTGTGAGCTGTGATGCCATAGCACTCTACCGAGGGTGACAAAGCGAGACTCTGTCTCTAAAAAAATAAAGAATATATAACAAAGTGTGAATAGTCATTACTTTATATAGTGGAAAGGTAGGCTTTTTAGATGTTTTCCTATACTTAACATGCATTGTTTTTGTAATAATAAAAAAAAGAGAACAGGCTCAGCGCCTGTGGCTCAGCGGGCTAAGGCGCCAGCCACGTACACCTGAGCTGGCGGGTTCGAATCCAGCCCCAGGGCCCGCCAAACAACAATGACGGCTGCAACCAAAAAATGGCCGGGCGTTGTGGTGGGCGCCTGTAGTCCC
>CAUYON010198999.1:0-20492 GCA_963573935.1 Arctocebus calabarensis
AAAACAGTCTTTGTGTTTGCCTCAGGGTTGCCCAAATCTATTGCTTTTTCTGTGAAGGCAAAAGCCAGTTTAACCCATTAGTGGCTTACTCAAATGAGAAGTACATGAGACATACATGTGGGGATTTCTAACCCCACAAGCAATCAACATGGTGACTGAGATAGTATGTCAGATATTAATACTAACATTGAATATAAATGGTCCAAATGCTCCAGTTACATTGTATAGGTTGATGAAATGAATTAAAACACAACCCAAATATCTGCTGTCTCCAAGAAACCCATTTAATTTGTAGACTTTCTCATGGACACAAGGTAAAGAAATGGGGAAAATATTCCATGCAAATGAAAACCAACAATTGAGAAGATAATCTTGTATCAACAAAATAGATGTAAATTCAACAAGAGTTCAAAAATGAGATTATTTGTATAATGATAAAGGGATCAATTCAACAAGAAGGTAGAGCAATCCTAAATGTATATGCATCCAACACGGGAGCTCCCAGAGTCATTAAACAAATACTACTAGACCTAAGGAAAGAATATAACAATAACATAATACCTGGGGGCCTCAACATTCCACTGACAGACTTAGATAGATCATCAAGACATAAAAGCAGCAAAGAAGGAATGGACCTCAATGAGAGCCTAGAACAACCAACCTAATAGACATTTACAGAACATTCTACCCAAACCTGCAGAACATATATTCTTGCCATCAGCGTAGGAAACATTTTTCAAGATAGATCACATGTTAGATGACAAAGCAATTCTCAGAAAATTTTAATATCACATGTGCCTTCTCAGAAAACAGTAGAATAAAACTAGAAATCAATTTCAAGAGGAACTCTGAAAAACACACAAACACATGGGAGCTAAACAACCTGTTGCTGAAAGATCCTTGAGGCCATGAAAAAATTAAGATGGGAGTCAAAAAATTTTTAAATTGTATGATAAAAGTGACATGCACTACAAAAATCTCAGGGATACGGTAAAAGCAGTGCTAGCAGAGAATTTCACAACACTAAATGCCTTCCTCAAAAGGAGGGAAAGAGGGGCAGTGACTGTGCCTCAAAGGAATAGGGCGCTGGCCCCATAAGCCAGAGGTGGTGGGTTCAAACCTAGCCCCGGCCAAACTGCAAGAAAAAAAAAAAAAAGGAGGGACAAGTCACAAATTAACAACTTAATGTCATATCTCAAGGAGCTAGTAAAAGAACAAACTGAACTCAAAGCTAGCAGAAAAAAAAATAAATACAAAGATCAGAGCAGAATGAAACAAAACTGAAATAAAAAATCAGTACAAAAGAACAAGGAAATGAAAAGCTGGTTCTTTGAAAAGATAAACAAAAATAACAGACCACTAGCTAGATTAAGCAGGAATAGAAGAGCAAGAATTCAATTAAGTTTAATCAGCAACGACAAAGGATAAGTTATAGCTGATAACACAGAAATACAAAACACCCCAGACTACTAGGAAAACCTCTATACACACAAACTAGAACATCTAGAGGAAATGGATACATTTTTGGAAATGTACAAACTCCAACTTTGTATCAGGAAGAAAATAGAAATCCTGAACCAACAAACAGTGAATAGCAAGATTAAAACAGTGATAAAACATCTCCCCAAAAATGACAACAAAAACAAACAAAAATAAAACTAAAAACCCAGGACTAGACAGATTCATAGACAAATTCTTCCAGTCCAGACCTATAAAGAACTGGCGCCTATTCTACTGAAGTTGTTGCCATATTTGACAAACAGACAGTTAAAATACTCAACAGTGAAAAGCTGAAAACTCGTCCTCCAAGATAAGAAACAAAACAAGGATGCCCACCTTCACCACTTCTATTCAATGTTGTCCTAGAAGCCCTAGCCAGAGCAATAAGACAAGAAAAAGAAATAAAAGACATGCAAATAAAAATATATATACAATGATCTCTGTTCACAGATCACATGATCTTATATATAGAAAGCCCTAAAGATTTCATCAAACAAACAAAAAACAACTATTAGAACTAATAAATAAACTCAATAAATTTAGAAGATGCAAAAATATACATAATTTAGTGTTCTGTTTCTATACATTAACAATGAACTCTCTGAAAATGAAAGTAAGAAACGAATCCCCTTTAAAATAGCTACAAAAACAGCAAAGTACTTAAGAGTAAATTTATCCAAGGAGGTTGAAGATCTGTACATGGAAAACTATAGGACATTGAAGAACGAAATTTAAAAAGATACAAATAAAAAGATATTCCATATTCTTAGACTGAAAAAATTAGTATACTCTGTTTCTTAAATGATTCAGTTTTCTCATTGTTATTTATTATTTTTGTAGGCTTATCTGTTCAGTGACTTTTCCTGAGATCCAAAACATGAGTATAAAATAGAATTCAGGAGGCTTATGATATGGAATTAGTCTACTTTTGTTAAAAATGTTGTCGTCCTGCTATATTCACTGCATGCTGTAAGATAGCTAATTAATTCCCCTTGACCTTAGTTTTCTTATCTGTATAAAGATATAACAAGATAATAGAATAATTAGGAGCATTATTGTGGCAAAGAATTAATGTATACTTAAGTCAGTCAAGCTCATAATAGGGGCTCAATAAATATTGACAATTACTAAGACTGTGGATGTCATTTTTCCACAGATACTGATGGTTGGGACATTTAAAGAGTACTACCAATTAAAAAAAAGAGGAAATGTTCAAAAAATATATTAGAAAACCTGATAATTTCACAACTTCACCAGTCAATGTGGGCTGAAATATTGGCCAGTGTAATAAAAATTCTTCTGACTTTTCAGGATTTATTAGTTCAGAGGGACTCAGGATATTCTTTTATATTTTTTAGCATATAGTCCCTGAGGCTAATGAAGGCTCTGCCATAGAGTAATATCAATGTCAATTTCAATATCAATACCAGGATGTACTCGGAGAAATGAATCATCTCCTGACCTCCAAGCAGTAATGAAAGTTTTCAAGGAGCCACTTACTGCTCATTACTTCAGTGAATCTAGCATGGCAGTAAAACATTAAAGCCATTTTTATAGGGACTCATTTTATTAGGGTTCTCCAGAGAAATAGAATCAAGAGGATATACAGAGATACACAGGGTGTCTATACAATTGGTGTGCACACCCTGTATAGAAAGAGATTTATTATGAGGGATTTGCTTCTGTGATTACAGAGGCCGCCTACAAGCTGGAGCCCAGGAAAGCCAGTGCTAAAATTCAGTCTGACTACAAAGGCCTGAGAACCAGGGAAGCTAATAGTTAAGTCCTGGTCTGAGTCCAAGGCCCGAGAAATGGAAGCAGCAATGTCTGAGAACAGGAGAAAATGGTTGCTTAGTTCAAGCAGAGTACATTTTCCCTTACTCTATCCTTCTGTTCTATTGGGCCCTGAGCAGCTTAGAGGGTGCCCACCGACACAGCTGAGGGGGTTCTTCTTTACTCATTCTACAGATTCAAAAGTTCTTTTCCCCAGAAACATCCTTCCAAACACACTCAGAAATAATGTTCACCTGCCATCTGAGTATCCCTAAACCCAGTCTATCTGATATATAAAATTTACCATTACTCATATTCTGTTTTTCGAATCACTTCTCTTCCATCACATGTAACCCAAGTTTACCTAATTATTCCATTCATCTGAGCCTGTTATGTATGACTCAGGATGTGCCTGCTCTAAAGGAAAAATTGGAAGATTTGCAGAGGCAATTGATGATGTATCAAATCTCACAGAACCAGGTGAGACGTGGGCCTAGAACTGACAAACTGTATGCACTACACAATTCACCTTATGCTGTACTCATATAGTGCGTGCAATACAGCGTAAATTCCTCAAACTCTCCCCACCAGATGGCCCCACATTGATGACTTAATGTGGAAATACAATGAGGGAAAAAAATGAAGTGCTTGTCTCATTCTGCAAAGGATAAACTGAAACAAAAGATGTTTATAATTTATATCCAAAAATCAGAAAAGGGAGGCTTCCATTTTCAAAACTCTCTTGGGAGGATTATTGGCTTTGAAAGTTCCATATTGTCCAAATGTTTAAGATATAGTATATTGCAAGTACAAGTTGGACCTATCAGGTGGAGAACACAAATGTCTTAATGCTCTAATTGGGTAAATGAGGTGAAAGCTACGTTGATTAGTAGGATGTAAGCACTCCAATTTGTACAAATAATCAACACAACAAATCCCATAATGGCATAAATATATGTATGATCTATGTACAAATGACTTAATAAAAAATAGATTTAAAAAAGATATAGTATATTAATTTTGTAAGATTCCAAATTTCCAACTTAGCATCTTAGGAAAGCTATTTCTATTTGGCTGAGTAATTTGTGATTTATTACTGTGAAAACTTTAATAATTCTGGATTGGAACAGTTTTCCTTCTTCTGTAGCTACACTAATTCCAAGTTATTCTTTAGTTCCAAATCTTTTTCTAAACCCTTCCTTGATCCTTCCAGGCCTGCTCATTGAACTTACAGAACTTACTTTTGGTAGCACTTATTTTCTATAAAATATTTTGATTTCTCTGGTAGTATTATTTGACTTTCCATGTGCTGTATTAATGTTCATTACCTTCTGGTGACTCCACTATGAACCACAATTATTGCTCATTCTAAGTCAAAAAGCATTTTTTTTTTAAACAGTGTCTCACTCAGTCACCCTAGGGTTGAGTGCCATGGCGTCATAGCTCACAGCAAACTCAAACTCTTGGCCTCAAGTGACCCTCTTGCCTCAGCCTCCCAAGCAGCTGGTACTAAAAGCACCCACCACAATGCCTGCCTACTTTTAGAGATGGGGTCTTGCTCTTGCTCAGGCTGGTCTCCAACTCCTAAGCTCAAGCAACCCACCCACCTTGGCCTCTCAGAGTGCTGGGATTATAGGCATAAGCCACCGCACCTGGCATCAAAAAGAATTTTTACAATGCAACTTTTGCCTTCAAGGAATTTATAGGGTATTAATGGATAAATTGAGGAAAAGACAAAAAATATATACTCTGCATATAATTGAGACATGACAAAGTACTGTAAAAATCCAGAAAACTAAGCTGTCACCTCCACTTTGGGAAGGCGGAGGGCCTTGGGAGAATTCCTGGGGTGTATGACATTGCAGAATCTGCTGAATGGACCTAACAATACATAATACCTAGTAAATAAGTAGGAGGATATTTCAGTCAAGAAATAATTTGTCTCAGTTTCTATTTAGAATGACTCATAATTTCTGCTTTTATTTATGTTGTTTTATAAAGATTTGCTTTCAGGCAATTTCATGGTTACTTAGAAAACCTAATGATACTTTGGGTAGTAGATTTTATGTAAGAAAGTTCCTAAGAAACTTTTGGCCTTTCAGTGTGACTCTGAAGTATCTTGTCTCGAGACTAACAAGAGGTAAACTATGAAACACACATCGAATATAAGATGACTCCAGCTGCAAAATATAATGTTGAAAGTAAAGATGTTATTGTCCACACCAGTAGGTAGGAAAACTGAGGCACAATATGGTCTGTTAGACATGACTGCCTTCCTAATAAAACTCAAACCACATAGCTATTTCTATCCCCAATAATGGAAAAGTGCCCTCATAGAAGGTTCCTCTGTTGAAGAAAAGTTATCAGGTGACAACTTGCATTACTTATTCTATCTACTACCTGTGTTGGTGGCTCATACAATCAGGCCAAAAAGCCAGGGCAGACCACGGTCACTTTTATTTTTTGGTCATAAGATGAAATTTTAACTTTGCCATTTGCTGAAAAGCAACTTCCACAAACTTGACAGAAAGAAATAAAATGTTAAAAATAAAATTCACATGTTTGGGGCTGTCCTAGCCATAGGGTGGCGAGAAATGGAAAATTAACCACATCCTATGGGAGGATTGATTTAAAGAAGAGTCAGCTTCCAAGTCAACGTGGATTTATTTAATCCAGACTCTCCTCTGAAAATATGCTGAAGGCAAAAATGATAAGTTGCCAGAGTGATGATTTACACATTTTACATTAGCAATTACATTTTTGGCATTAACTCCGTCGGAAAAAATACATTTAGATTTTGCATAATGCTTGATTTTGATGACCTATAAAATTACATCAAAAAATCAATGTGTTGTGTTAAAACACATACACAGGTGACAGGGAAATGGAAAGATTAATATCATTTTACAATTGCTTTTACTTTCTAAATTCATAATCTATTGTTGCAACATGTCTATGGTTACCGAAAGACATTATTCTATCAATCTTTGCATAAGAGTCCCTTGCTTAAAATACTTAAATAGTATCTTTAAAAAAATACTATTCAGATTTTTTTTAATGAAGTGCTAATGTGGAGACAGAAAAGTTATTAGATCTGGATCCATTAAAAAATTATTTTCTTAATTTTTAGAGATGCATGGTCATTGGAGAAATGAGTAGTGCTAAAGATATGTAAATCTCTTGGCTTACAATCATAGAAATATTCTTTGGCCTTGAGTGAACAAAATGTAAAATTATGTGAGCTTTTCACTGTTCTTTCTCAGAACAGAGCTTGATTTAGAAATACCCTGTGTTTAGAAGATTCCATAAGCTAAGCGAATCTTGCCTTTAGAATATGCTTTCCTGAGTGAACCATCATACCCAATAGCGAGGAATTTCCTAAAAGAACAGAGGGATTACAGAACAGGTTGCAAGATTATTTTGTGTTATTTTTTAATCAGTCCTTGAACTGTGGATGACTTTGATTTGAGGTTTACCTTCCTTGCAACTTAATAGTAAGGATGTGATAGGGAGTCCTAAGTCTTTACCCACCTGAGCCGAGTAGGGAGAGATGGCCCTGAACACTTTACTAAAGATTCTGGACATGATACTTCGGGAACAGAAAGAGGAACATAGAGACAGGGATCACAAAGTCAGGCTGGAAATTTTGTTAGGAAACACAGGAACATATTTACATTTAAGAAAGTACTTTAAAGCCAAAATAAAGAACCAGAAACAAGTGAGATCATTGCCTCAGCCCAGACAAGAGAATGAAACTAAACAAAAGTTGAAGGGTCAGGAGAAACCTACTAAATGCAGAACACAAATGTTTTCACACAGTAAACGAGAAAATCTCATGAACGTTATGTTGAAAAGGCGGATGAAAATATTTCAGATTGTATGTGAGGCCCGCACACTGTACCCCGTGATTGAACTAATGTACACAGCTATGATTCAATTAAAAAAAAAAGAAAGAAAGAAACTAAACGAAAGTGTGAAGTAGGCACCAGCAGTGAGTGGGGAGAGGGAGATCGGGTATATTCAAAACTTGTTTTAAGAGAAAAAAGGATTTGGTCTCACATCTCCAATGTATATTTCCCATTTTTATGTTTTACCGTATACTCCAAGTATCTAAAACTAGTTTTCTTTCCAAAATAAAGCCTTTTCCTTTCTGATTTGATCCATTACTAGTGAAAGCATCATCTGGTCAACTAGAGGCAAAAAATAACAATGTTCTTCAGTCCAAAATGTCCCTTGTTCTTTGTCTTTGATTAGTTGCCAAGAAACTCAAATCTGTATTTCCCTTATTCTCTGCAAGCAGTCTCTCCTTTTGCTACAGATCATTAACCAGCAAAATCTTCTGAGATAATCTTTCAACTGGTTTTCTTGCCCTTCCTTATTTTTTTTTATTATTATTAAATCATAGCTGTGTACAATAATGCAATCACTCACATCACAAAATCCCCAAACAGAGATGCTGGCGTGGGTGTGGAGAAAAGGGAACACTTCTACACTGTTGGTGGGAATGCAAACTAATACGGTCATTTTGGAAAGATGTTTGGAGAATACTTAGAGATCTAAAATAGCCCTTCCTTATTCTTGTCTCTCCCTCTTTAAGCTTTGCCAAACCAATCTTTCACGACACTACCTTTTCTTTTCCATACCTTCTTCATTTAGACTCACAGTGGGTTCCTGGGACGAAGAGGGTAAAGTTAAAATGCTTTCCATTCAGAAATCATGGTGGTTGGTTCCCATTTTATTTTTCAAACTCTCTTTAATAGACGTCCCACTTTCTATTCATTCAACAAATAGTACTAATCACCTGCCATCCCCTACATATAATATAAGTTGTAGGCAGGAGCCCTGATAAAAATAATTGAATTCATTACAAAATGGGGAGCCATTAGAGAAGCTTTGTTGTATTATTTAATTTAGGGGGGGGGTTTAAAGCACTGTGTAACATGATCTGCTCTGCTTTGAGTTTTTATAGGCTCACTCTGAAGGTTGTGAGCAAAGGGGACTCGGGAAGTAAGATAGAGGCAAGGTGACTATTATAGTGGTTGGGAAAAATCATTGCAGCTTGGACTAAGAAGGCAACAGTGGCGCTGGGAAGAAGTGAGTAGATTCAGGATGTCTTAGGAGTAGACGTCCCAGGACCTGGCTGATGGATTAAATCTAGAGAAAATGGAAAGGAATTATTCAATAAGAACTTTGGAGTCAGCTGTAATTTTCTGAGCCAAACAAGTTCTTTAATTTTTCTGAGATTAAATTTCTCTGTTTAAGAAGGATAATAGCATTTGTTTGAAACATACATAATTGCACATATGACGGATAATAACCTGCAAAAGCCATATACTCATGTGGTTCAATCTAGTACTGAATTCAAAGAATTGTTGTGTGGATTAAATGGGGTAAGAATGCAAAGATACCGACTTAATACTTTATTTAGTATATGCTGGTTTCTCTGTCCTCCTCCTCCTCCTTCCTTCCATTTCAGGATCTAAGTAAAAATATTTTTATTGCAGTCTTTTGGATTAGTGAATGCAAATTGATATCTTTATCTTCAGAATGCTGATTTATACATTAGATTGTCTAGTGAATAGCCCTTCACATTTGCTTTGTTTGCAAGAATTCAGACAAGCCTAAAGCTTTCATTATGTTACATGGTAAATTAATAACAGACCCAGGTCAAAAAACGACTTTCTCAACTATGGGATTTACCAAATTGACAACACTCTGCTATATATTTATCAAGGTATATATTTTATCTCTTCTAATAGATCATAAGCTCCTACATAACAATTGGGTATCCAATTGTTTAGAATTCAACATTTGCATCTAGAATAGATTCTGTAAATATTTTCTGATATACTTCAAAGTAGATATCACCTATAATATATGCTAATAAAAGAGGGGTGAAAGAATAGAGTTTATTGTCAAAACCATGCCAATAAAAGGATCTAACTCCAGAAGAGAATAAAGGAATTATCTTAATGACATTGAGTTAATTAGGCAAAGTCTACTAAAGACATAGATTTTACTGGTGCTACTAATTATAGAAGTTCCCTTGAGTTCATAGGGCAATTAGTTATTTATTGAAAACAGGACAAATGTGGCAAGCAGCAGGAGTCAGAAGCAATAGAAGGCAGTGATATTTCCAATTTGTTACAAGCACCTGTTAGAGTAGCTGGAATTGGAAAGTATCTGTTCAATTACTTACCTTAATTGCATGACCTTAATGGACATGATGGAATTAAAGAGATCTTATATTTTAGTTATGCTTCATTTGTTTGCATGTAACAGTAATTTTTATCAAAACTGGTCATAATTTTACACACAAGCATTTCAAACATTTGACTAAACTGGATAATCCATTAAAACAAAATATCTACCATGAAAGTGACTTGAATGAATGGATTAGTTTTACTTTAAAAGCTAAGCCAGTTAAGTAACTACCATGCCGACACCATGAAATAACTTTTGTTTAGCTTTTCTAAAGAAAATAAAGAGAAAGATCCCATGTAAGTCAGCAGTTAACAATTGTCCTTGAACTCCAAAGTCTCACTTGAACACCACCAGCCTTATGGTGTAACTAGCACACTTTTCCACTTTGCAGATGAAGAAGTAAAAATTCAGAAAAATGAGACCATTTTTTGGAAATCACAGTTCTAGTACACTGGAAAGCATGTTCAAAATCGAGTCTTTTCTCTACAAATATTGTACTCTCTGCAAGAGGTTTACAAACGTCACCATGTTGGAATCACCTAGGGATTTTATTAAATGCAAGCACCCAGGATAACAACAGGGAACACCTGGTTGGTATTGTGGCAGGTTGTATGAATAACATGCTTCCAGAATCACTACCTTATATGCCATCTGCCTAAAAGGAAAGGTGGATTAGAAGGAATTGGAGGGTACCGAGCTTAAAGTGTGGTATCTTTTAAGCAAATGTACTAGGAATATTGCATTAGTGTGTAGGAATTTAATCCACCACAAAGGCACTAATGTAAACATTAATCTACAAATCTTAGTAAGAATATGGAACCAGGTGTGTTGGTTACATCACTGTGATTATGCTATATTTTTTCCTGACTCACAAAGATAAGTAGTGATTATTCTACTACTTCAATGATACCGGAAATCCTATGGCATCTCGTAGGGGTCACAATTAGCTAAGACCATTACAAATACACTAAGTAGAGGTAAACCAAGACACCATCAATAGCGAGCCAGTTTTCAGGACAATGTGACACATTATCAGATTTTACTAAATAGTTTTATGATAAATGAAAATTGTCACTTCAGTGAATAAAATAATTGAGTTTTATCAAAATATCATTTCTACATGTACATGTAAAGTAAATATGTGGGACATGGATTGATTTTCAATGACTTTAAAAAGTATTCCAGTGTACCAAGATTATGGTGACTAGTTCTATCAGTTTGGACTGAGAGGGCTCCTGGGACTTGGGTCTTTCAGTTTTAAAACAAGAACAATGACAGACAAACCAGGACAAGTTTCAAGATATTTCCATGTATACTCGGGAAATTCTTGATTATTTACTCAGTTTAAAAAAATTTTTTTTCTGAGACAGAATCTCACTCTGTTGCCCTGGGTTGAGTACCATGGTGTGTGCCATCATAGCTCACAGCAACCTCAAACTCTTCAGGCTTGAGTAATCCTCCTTCCTCAGCCTCCCGAGTAGCTGGGACTACAGGTGTTTATAGCAGCACAATTCATAACGGCAAAGATGCAGAAACAACCCAAGTCCCATCAATAACAGAAATGGATTAATACATTGTGGTATATGTATACTATGGAATATTATTTAGCCATAAAAAGATGGCGATTCTGTAACTTTTGCAACAACTTGCATGGAACTGGAGACCATTCTCTTAAATGAAGTAATGCAAGAATGGTAAAACAATAATCACATGTATTCATTACTAAAGTAGAATTAGTAGATTAACACCTACATGCTCGCATGAGAAAAAAACACAGTAGGATTCAAGAAGGGGGCAAGGAGGAAAGGGTTGGGTAAATGCCCACTCAATGGGTACACTGCATGGGTATATGACACACCACCTAGGTGTGGGACACGCCTACAAATCAGACATTAACTTTGCAAATGCAAACTATGGAATCTATTTGTACCCCCACATTCATCTGAAATTAAAAAGAAAATTAAATGAAAGCATTCCTCACAAATCTTTGCTGGGTAAAGTAGTTTCGATGGAAGTATCAACAGCTTAATGACTATAGGAGGTCTTGATTCTCAAACTACTGGAATGAGACACTGGGCATTTTAATTAAATTCTATTGATATGTGAAGATCGCCCACCTAGGTTCATGAGACCCAGGGGTTGAAAGATCTTGTTTATTTAATCAGCTTAACTTTTTAAGGATAATCCTCAAACTTGAACAGTTAGCAAGATATAGGGTGTTTGCAAGAAGCTAATATATTTTCTAAATAATTTCAAGCAATTGTATGCCTAGTTCCCAACATGCCAAATTGCGGCATTGAGAAAAACTAAAGAATGGCACATAATATAGAAGGCCCTAACTCAGCGAGAAGCCTTGTGCAGAGGAGATAAAAACACCAAGGTAATTCCACATGCAACGAACAACTAAAACTGTGCACTGTTGACAGAAATGCATTTTAAAGAGACTAATTGGTTGAGAGAATCCCCTTTTGATTACAGACATGCTTTTGCTCTCCTAGGTAAACTGTCTTTTTCTTTTTGAGATGTAGTGTCCTAGTTATAAAATTGTTGATTGGCAGAGAATCAGGCATTTAGAGTAGTTGTAACGAACAGAAAGACAATTTTTGAAAACCTACAAAAGAGCCCCTTCAACTTTCATTTTTACTATTCTGGCAACTTAGGAAGTTGATTTTTTATCAATTTTAAGTGCATCTGTAATTGAACAGATTCTATTTGGGATCATGTTATGTTTCCTTATTCAGATACCGACTTGCTGTCACCCATTTTTTTTAACATTTTGACTTTTTTTTTCCAACACAAAAAGGTGGGTATCAATGATATGTTACAGTGAAGGTTTTGGAAAATATGATAGGATATGGTGGGAAAAAATATTTTTGGTATTAATGGTATTAATGGAGGTGGTATTAATGTTGGGGTTAGTTCTTCTCTGAAATGCTTATGTTTGAGGAAGGCTAAGGGTAAAATGGAATCTGGTCTGCATGACTTCCTGTCCTGGACTGCATGGTGGGGGACAGATCTGGCTGGAGGAAACTCAGAGTCGATAAAGGTCACTGTGAGCAGCTCGGCGCCTGTGGCTCAAGCAGCTAAGACGTCAGCCACATACACCTGAGCTGGTGGATTCAAATCCAGCCCAAGCCCGCCAAACAACAATGACAGCTGCAACCAAAAAATAGCCAGGAATTGTGGCAGGTGCCTGTAGTTCCAGCTACTTGGGAGACGGAGGCAGGAGAATCACTTTAGCCCAGGAGTTCGAGGTTGCTATGAGCTGTGATGCCACAGCACTCTACCCAGGGTGACAGCTTGAGGCTCTGTCTCAAAAAGAAAAAAAAAAAAAGTCATGGTGAGCTCTATTGTCACCAGACAATAACAAGTGCCAAGGTTTCCAGAGAAGGGGACAGAGAAACCTGTTGGAAATTGTGAAATAAATAAACCACAGTCATTTCATCTACAGAATCACCAGGAAACACATCTCCCAATGAAGGCATTATTTAGTGCCACTTGAAACACTGAGTACATTTTTTTAAAAAAAAAGAAGTAAAAAGAAGTTTGGTTCTGCACCCATAGCTCAGTGCTTAGGGCACCGGCCATGTATACTGGGGCTGGAAAGTTCAAACGCAGCCTGGACCTGCTAAACAACAATGACAACTGCAACAACAACAATAACAACAACAACAACAAAAATATATCCAAGCATTGTGGTGGGCACCTATATTCCCAGCTATTTGGGAGGCTGAGGCAAGAGAATCACTTAAGCCCAAGAGTTAGAGGTTGCTGTAAGCTGTGACACCATGGCACTCTACCGAGGGCAACATAGTGAGACTTGTCTCAAAATAAATAAATAAAAATAAATAAGAAGTGTGGTTGTAAAAGGAAAAAGGATAAGAAGACAACAATGTCTGGAGGAAAAGTTGGGATTAAAGAAGATATGTGTATTCTATTATTTCTTTAAGGACGGGGTCGACTAGAGAGGACAGAGGATTCAGAATAAAAGCAGATGTTGAAAATGCATGGGTGAGAAAGAACAATGATTAAACTGATGTCCCAGAACAGGCTGAAGAAGGAACTTGGATTTCAAGGATGCTGCCAATGAGAGAGAATAAGAAAGGATTGTGAGCATGGAGATCAATGTCACGAAGTTGTTCTAAAAATGAAGTGAGGTCGTACATGAAAAATGGCACAGGAGACTAGAAACGCATGAAGAATGTTTGTACTAGCTTCTGAAGAGGATGGTAGTGAAGGCAGACTAGGAATGCAGGAGTTCTTCGAAGCAGAGGGCGAGGTCCTCTCGAAGTTGCAGACCCTGATTTCCTGAAAGGACCAGTTGGTGTGTATCAGGATGGAACGGTTCCAAAAAACATGGAACTGCAGAGTCATTCTTAGTGTGAGCTTTGCCAACTGGATACAAAAGACAAATGAGGCAAATAAGTTGGTGATTCTTGTGCAAACATATCTGAAGTGTTGCCTCCTAAGTTCTAAGCTGAACAGAGCAGGAGACAAAGATAGCAGGGAACTAATAGGAAGAAAATGGAGAGCCTAGGAACTTAGAATATAAATATTACAGAAAAAAATTGTAAGTACAATAATGCAATTAAATGTTGTCATCTTGAAGCTGAATGCTTGAATTGAAGATTTGGAGTTGAATCAAGGGTATCACTGAGGTACTGTTGGGTGGCTAAGTGGTCTGGCCAATGTGGAAAAATCTAAGAATCTATAACAATGAAGGATTATTTGCACAGCAGAATAACAGAAGAACATAAGATGGAGGGTAGGAGTTTGGCACCTGTGACAGTTTTCGGTGATTGATTCTGAATGTCAGTGACATTGAGGAGTCAGGGTACAAACTAGAAAACATACCTTGAATAAGGATCCATGGTAAGATCTGCCGGGAGTGGATGAGGCTTTTCTGAAGTTTAATTACAATGACATGAAATGTAACTTAATTTCACAAGGCATAATGGGCAGATTGGTAAAAAGGAAAGGCCTGTGATTCAGGGCTAGAAAAGAGAACAGACAGTGTAATATGTGAGCAGTGAGTGAGCTGAAAGTGAAAAACAGGAGGGATGAATGAAGCGCCTCTGCTTGTGTTATGACCAAGAATTCCTCCAGGATTCCCAAACAAATATTCCCAGGAATCATGCCTGAATGAACTGAGCTCCTGAGGGAAGGTTAACCAAGGATTAAGCAATTGTTTATGTTTGGCAGTTGACATCTATACCCATCTGGGTCTCTGCACATGTCTGACTCTATCTGCCTCAGGAGTAGGAGGTATAAAAACTCTTATTTCTCAGACTCCCTTGGAACTTGGGTTCTGGGCGAGATCTAAGTTCCAGTAATGAAATGTGCTAGAAGAAGTTTATGAAGCAGCCAGGGAGCGTATGCTTGCTTCCACGCCAGAAAACAAGCGAGCTCTCATAAGAGTTTGTGCTCATTGAATGAGAGCTGACCTTCTCCAGCCCAGGCACACTAGGCTGGTAGGAGAAGTAGTGGCAGGAGCAGCATAAATGGTTTCCTGATCTTTACAGCTAGGCTTTCTTATAACCCCTTATTTCTGCTTCTCCACTCTTTCCGGTGATTTGGTAAGGATCCAATTTCTTTTATTAAATCCTGTCTGTTTGAAAAACCTAGAGTGATTTTGGTTTCCTATAGCTGTAGCTACTATGGAATGTCAAGAATTGTCCTCTCAGCATCATTGATAGGTGTTGAAGACTGAGCATGTTTGCATGAATGGGAAGGTACAACCTTTTTGTAAAGAGCATACAGAGCCTTAACTGTATCCTAAACAATCCCCTGACCCAACTAAAGTAACTTGATAATAACTAAGAATCTTACACGAGTTGGAAATAACAACAACTTCTAATGGATGGGAACATGAAGGCAGCAGAGAGGACCTAAGGTATGGAAAGGAACCAGAGTCTTCTCTTCATGGAGTCTTCAACCCAAGATAAAGAATTAATGACTTTACGGGAGTTGCACTGTGTTTTTACTTTTAACAAGTTCCATAGTTTTAACCTTTTATTTTGAAAAAATTATAGATTCACCAGAGGTTGCAAACTGTACGAGGAATCCCCATGTTCGTGTTCCCCCAGCTAAAGTTAACTCCCTACACAACTATAATATCATATTGAAATTGTGAAGCTGATATTGGTATAAACCATAGAGCTTATGAGCTTTCTTAGATTTTCCCAGTCATACATCAATTCATAGGCACATATCTTTGCAGTAGCAACACAAGTACCCTCGCTCTCTTTCTTTCTCTCTCTCTCTCTCTCCCTCTCTCTCCCCCTATTTCTCTTTCTTTCTCTCTTTTCAAGACAGAGTCTCACTCCATAGCCCTGGGTAGAGTGCCATGGCATCATGGCTCACAGCAATCTCCAACTCCTGGGCTCAAGCAATCCTCTTGCCTCAGCCTCCCAAGGAGCTGGGACTACAGGCGCCCACCCCAATGCCTGGTTAGTTTTTCCATTTTTAGTAGAGATGGGGTCTGGCCCTTGCTCAGGCTGGTCTGAAACTCCTGAGCTCAAACAATCCTCCTGCCTCAGCTTCCCATAGTGCTAGGATTGCAGGCATGAGCCACCAAGTAGGGCCTCACATATACCTTCTTAACAACCACCAAAATCAAGATATTCAAAGGTACCATCACTGTATGACTTCCTTGTGTTAACCCCTTCATAGTCGCACCAAGTTCTTTCTCCCATCCCTAACCTTGGCAATCACTAGTCTGTTCTCCATCCTTTTATGTTAGCTCAGAAACATTGCATACATGGAATCCCATACTATGACCTTTGAAACAGTCTTTTGTTAATGAAAAATGTAGTCTTCTTTCCCCCAAAAATATTCTGTACATTTTAAGTGGTGAAATGTGTAGAAAGGATGATATTTGGAATAATTTCAATTTCTGGATAAAAAACATCTTTTACATGAAGTATTTGTCCTTTTTAGCTACAGTTTAAAAGTTCAGGTATGATTTTCAAATAGCTCAAAAAATTCTAAAAGCAAAAGACCAAAGAATTTCTAAAAAGAGGGAATTCTTGTGGGATACTGCCTCCCTTCCTATGGTAAATAAAAGTACAGATCCAATTATAGAGACTTGTAAATATGCTGTCTCACGTTTTCCATATTCACACTTTCAGGCAAGTGAGTTTCTCCTAGTTATTAATACAATCTGAACACTTATGAACCTTGGCAGTGCCTCTTTTGGAAGACAATGTATTCCTCCTACCTTGCTTTTCAAATGAGGTAAACCCAACCGAATTCAGTAAACTTTCTATTCACGTGGGCAAAGTTTAAATTAAAATAGAAACCACGAGGGGGATGCCTATAATCCCATCTGATTTGACTCCAGTGAAGAGTTCAGAGGGGTGCTGCAGTGAACTAAATTATCATTGGGGCAGACAAAGATCAGAGGCTCCCCTTTAAAACCGTTCCCCTTTTTCTCTTCTTTTGGAGCCGAGTGTCTTGGGACAGATCACAAAGTTGCTACCTACTCCAAACCAGAAGGCTAAGAACCGGGGCTCCAGGCCAATTTGAGTGGAGTCCTCATAAAAGGAGAAAATGTGAACACAGGCATGCATACGGGGACATGGGAACACTAAGATGGCCATCTATAAGCCAAAGAAAAAAGTGCTCCACCTCACTGCTGAACCTTGAAGTCCTCCCTTTGGGAAGCTATGTACCAATGCCAACACCTGGTCCTCCCTCCAAAGCCATTTTTCTAGGCTGAGTTCTCAAACTTCATGGTCCAACCTCATGTAGATATCAAGTAAGTAGACACTCATGACCTTGAACTTAGAACACAATTGGGCTTTCATTGATTAATCTGATGGGAAAGTGACTTCTTTCAGTGAACCTTGCCTTTAGGGATAACTTTGACAAATGCATGTCATAGTGTATCCTCTGAGAAAAGGGGTTGAGAATCCAAAAAGATTCTTTTTGCTTTGTGGAGTCTCTGGTGGACTGAGATCGTGCTAAGTGAGGTTCCCCAGCACCAAAGACAACAGTAGGCCCTAAGGAGAACACTCAGCAAGGGCAGGAGTTGTCTAAACAAGAGACCTGATTTAACAAAAGGAACAGAAAGGGAAGTTACTGGGAAGGGGACTTATTCAGGCATATTCTGAATCTACTTCAGACCCAAGTGACCTATCACAGAGGGGACACCCATGCCTGTGAGTGTAAACTCAAAGAACTTGGGAGCTCAAGCTCAGAATGGCTGTGATCATGCATTATGAAGATAAAATTGTATTCCCTACAAAAATCGCCAAGGGCTGCACAGGGAGGTAATTCAGCAAATAATTATGACCCAAGCGATATCTCAAACAGTGCTGCTATCACCAAAGCAATGGAAGATGAAATCCAGGACCCAATATTTGCACCCAGTGTTTTCAAGTGGGAGTGGCTCCTTTGGATGGAGCAGAACTATTTCCAGGCAAGTCAGAGGATAGGTGCTGAGGGTTGCAGCATGTCGTGACTATCCGAGGATAAGATGCTAGATATCACACTGATTCTGGTAGGTCAGGAGAATTCGTGAGCAGTGAGGGAGATGAGAGTAAAAGACAGGAGGAATGAATGAAACGCCTCTGCTTCTGCAATGACTGAGAATTCCTGAAACTCCCGGTTTCCAAAACAAATATTCCCAGGAATCATCCTTGAATGAACGGGATTACAGGTGTGAGCCACCATGCCCAGCTTTAGATTTTCTTTAAAAAACATACAAATGAAAATCCTGATTTGGGAAAGGTGCTTCTGTTCTAAGAACTGCCAAACATTTAAGTTCAATAAATTCAGAAATTACGTACTTCCAGCTTTAAAACAGTCAATATTTTATAATCCGTAACTCAGAGTATACTCAGAGGACAAGCATACCTACTGCAGAATCAAGGCAATAGATGTACCAATATTTGGATAGTTCCAAAATAGAAAAAAATACATATATAGTTCACGTATCAATGGTAGTGATGCTATTCCTATGTCCACCACCAACTATATCACGGGTGTACATTGCATATAGATGTTTTTGCTTTAGTTGTTTTCAAAACTCTTTTTAGCTGACATAGTTAGCAAAATAAATGTGTTATCATCTTCCCCAGATTATAACAGCACAGCTAAACCACCCTCTCTGATAAAGGATTGAAATAACAGTAAGATCTCTATTTAAGGCAGGGCAATCCTGTAGAAATGATAAATGTGTCCA
Source organism: Arctocebus calabarensis (assembly GCA_963573935.1). Taxonomy (NCBI): domain Eukaryota; kingdom Metazoa; phylum Chordata; class Mammalia; order Primates; family Lorisidae; genus Arctocebus; species Arctocebus calabarensis. Next base: position 18,665 of record CAUYON010198999.1, read on the forward strand.
TAAAATTCATTTAATTTCTGTCTTTCTTACTTTCAGAGAACAAATGGCAGAATGGATTTACTTATAACTAACATTGCTAAGGTTTTAAGTTTTAAAAAAAACATGCGGGCAAGGGAGAATAATTTAAAATGAAAGTGGGGGGTGGCAAAATCAGGGAGCAAAGAAAGATATACACAGTGTAATCTTTAATTTATTCAGACTTAGCTTCATGTAGGCACCTATTAACATAATAATTACTTGTGCTTGCTGAATATGATCCTATAGTTCATATCCCTCTCTACAAGTCATTAATGCAGAAAGATTATCTACACCATGATTATCTGGAACATATTTAATTACTCATCCAGTTGAAACATATTAACACATCCTTCGATGCTATCTGAAAAGATTAAATAATACACTGCACTGAGTTAAAATAGCCTGTCACTATTGAATTTTATTATTATTATTTGCATAGAGAAATTGACTAGTATAATAATAAATCAAGGCCTATGTTAGGAACATATTTTAAATAAATACCACTGAGCCAATATTTTGGAAAATACTCAAAAGTTATTTTTTAGTTAGAACTGTGCAATTCGAGGAAATAAAAATTCCTGGAAATAAATGTAAATGTTTTGATCTATAAATTACGTTTAAATTTTGACTGGATGGTATGATAAAGCTTTTGTACTTTACCGAAGACAGAATGTGTTGGTGAAGAGCTTTCAGTGAAGTTTTATAAGCATGCATATATGTAGATGTCTACTTCCAGACCCTCTAGTCTAGTCTGCTGGTCTAACATCTAAATTTGTGCCAATCCCCCACTGTCTTACCTGATGTAGTTTTACAGTAAGTCTTAAATCCGTGAGTGTAATCTTGCCCAGGGTGTTATTATAATACTGAATATTCATATAAATCTCGTAACCAACTTGTCGATGTTACTATTGAGACTTTCATCTGAATTTCATTTATTTTATAGATAAATTTTGGGAACGTAGACAGCTTCATAACATTTACAATACTCTAATTCATGGAATTGTATTGTCAGGGGAGGGTCAGAAACCTAGCCAATGGGTACAAGGTACACTATCTGAGTGATGGCCACACTTCCAGCTGTGACTCAAGCATTACAAAAGTGATCCAAGTAACCAAAAACATTTGTATCCCCGTAATACTTTGAAATTTTTAAAAATGTCATTTATAATTTGAGTTTCCAGTGTATCAATATTCCATAGTTTTCATTAGATTCACCTGTAGAAATTTGATAGTTTGGAAACCATTATAAATTATACCTTTTTAGTGGAATTTTTATTTATTATGTACATGAAAATTTTAAAAATGTTACATTGACTTATATTTTGGGATCTTAATAAATTCACTTATGAATTCTAATGTTTCATCTATAGATCCCATTTATATTCCAATAGTATCATCTTCTATAAATGGGGTTTTATATCTTCCTGTTCCAGAATTACCACTTTTGGTTCCTTTTTCTCTTACTTTATTATGATAAATGAGACCTTTATATGATGTTGAATCACATAGAAGTAGAGTTCTTGACGTATTCTTAAACTCTGGAAGAATTTTTCAAAAACTTACATTAATAAGGTGGTACCTGTGGCTCAAGGAGTAGGGCACCGGCCCCATATACCAGAGGTGGCGGGTTCAAACTCAGGCCTGGACCAAAAACTGCAACAACAACAAAAAAAAAATTTACATTAATAATAATGTTCATTATAAGAATTTGCTTGGCTGGCTACCAAAGACGATTTTATAGATGGTCTATTGGTTTTATAGATGGTGCATTAGTTAAGGAAATTTACTTTAGTTCCTAGTTTGCCAATAC
>CAUYON010199010.1:0-12905 GCA_963573935.1 Arctocebus calabarensis
GTCCCAGCTACTCAGGAGGCTGAGGCAAGAGAATCGCTTAAGCCCAAGAGCTGGAGGTTGCTGTGAGCAGTGTGACGCCACGGCACTCTACCCAGGGCGATAAAGTGAGACTCTGTCTCTACAAAAAAAAAAAAAAAAAGAGCGAGAGCCCTGTCTCTACTAAAAACAGAACAATTAGCTGGGTGCAATGGTGGCTGCCTGGCTACTTGGGAGGCTGAGGCAGGAGGGTCGCTGCAAGCCAGGAGTCTGAGGATGCTGTGAGCTAGGCTGATGCTACTTCAGTCTACCCCAGGGTGACAGAATGAGACTCAGAAGAAAGAAGAGGGAAAGTTTTAATTTAATTGGTAATAATGGCTGGGCTTAATAACAGTGCCACAATATTTTCAAACGTAACAGTGTGCTTTCTCTAGCCGGCTCAGCAGTCCAGGCAGGCCCCCTGCACACCCCTGCTGGAGGGTAGTGTTACTGATCCATTGAAATAGCTGCTGCTGCTTCAGCAAGTTCTGATTCTCTCCGTCCCGAGTTAAATCCTACTCTCCCCTTCTGGGGTGGTCCTGCCTTGGTATTGTCAGTGTGGACATCACTGCCATTCCGACCTATAACCAACCGTAGTTAAGTCCTCCTGGTCTTTAGGGATACGGTGATTCTACAGGTTAAAACCTAGTTAACTGCGTGTGTTATTTCGACTCCACCCATTGTGTTTACCACCCAGTCTAGGTTGTGCCAGGACAAATTCCTTCTCCAGAGTTCTGGGCTCTAACCTTTACTCCACTCAAAGGAGACTCTTAACTAATATCAATTTAGGAGGTTTTTGGTTTTTTTGAGACAGAGTCACACTATGTTGCCCTCGGTAGAGTGCTGTAGCTGCACGGCTCACAGCAACCTCAAACTCTTGAGCTTAAGCAATTCTCTTGCCTCAGCCTCCCAAGTAGCTGGGACTACAGGTGCCCACCACAATACCTGGCTATTTTTGTTGTTGTTGTTGCAGTTGTCATCGTTTAGCAGGCCTGCGCTAGGTTCAAACCTGCCAGCCTGGGTGTATGTGCTCAGCACCCACCTGAGCTACAGGCACCACCACGAGTGTTTTCTTTCTGGTAATTCTGGCAATTGGTCAAAATCATACCACAGTTTGTTCCATATATGGCATGTGTCTTCTTTGCTCAGTTTTTGCTTTTCTGAGTATGTATTTCTGTTGCAAGAAGAAATGTAGGTGTTTCTCTGTTTTCATATCTTACAGCTTTTACTCATCTGTTACTTAGAAAACATTCTGTCCATTTCTTTCCTTTTCTTTTCTGTTTTTGTTTTTAGAGACAGGGTCTCGATATGTTGCCTAGGCTAGACTTGAACTCCTGGGGTCAAAGGATCCTCCTGCCTCAGCCCCCTGAGTAGTGGGAACAGAAAACATTCCGTTTCTTCTGAAGTTGCCTGGCGTCCTGGTCTGATTTGTGAACCTGGTCATTCTCTTAAACCACGGCTGCTTGTTTTGTGTGGCCATTGACCTCAGAATGACTCTCATGTTTTTAAATGGTTAGAAAAAGTCAAAATAATAATAATAACTTGGGACACAAGAATTGCATGTGCAATTCAAATCTCAGTGTTCACAAAAGTTGTTGGAACATGGCCATACTCCTTTGGGAGCTCATTACTCTTGTGCTTCGTGGCCACAACAGACACTGGGCCTGTAAAGCCTGAAATATGGACGGGTCTGCCAGGTTCATGCTTCTGTAGCTTCTCCTGAAATCTCTGCTCCTCTCAGAGACGGACACGTCTGTATTTCTAGTCATTGCAGGTTGTAATCAGAGAGGTTTCTAGTTTTAAACATTTTTCTCTTATTGTAAAAGAAATAATTATAATTTGTTGTAGAAGAAGTTGAAAGTGCAGAGGTGAATAAAGAAGGGGCAGATCAGGCTGAGTGTGGTGGCTCACACCTGTAATCCCAGGCTCTGGGAGGCCGAGGTGAGTGGATCCCTTGAGCTCAGAAGTTCAAGACCAGCCTGAGCAAGAGGGAGACCCCATACCCACTAAAAATAGAAAAACTAGCTGGGCCTTATGGTGAGTGCCAGTAGTCCCAGCTACTCAGGAGGCTGAGGAAGGAGGATCCTGGAGCCCAGGAGTGTGAGGCTGCTGTGAGCTATGACAATGCCATAGCACTAAACCTGGTGACAGAGTGAGACCCTGTATATAAAAAAAAAGGGGACAGATCACACACACAAAAAAGAAGGGGCAGATGACTGGTAATCTCTTTTACTTACCCAGTTAACTGCTCTTAACAGGTTAATGTGCCTCTTTCCAGCTTTTGCGGGCCCCCAGAAACACAGGGGTGTACACATGCCCAAGTGTGCCCCTTTGTATCTGTGTTTGCAAACCTTCATGCTGTATATGAAAGCACCTGTTTCTCCCTTCATGAGCACTTCCTGCGGGTACTAATACCTCACCATTTGTTCTCTTTAGCGTCTGAGAATAATTACCGCATCGATGCGAACCAGGAGCTGCTAGCCATTGGTAAGATGCCAGCCGTGGGCCCTGGGGGTCTGGGTCTCTGCATCCTGCTGAGTTGTGCAGAGTGTAGCAATGATCATGGTACTGGGGCAGAGGTCCCACTGGGGCCCTTTGGGAATGTGGTATGGACTCATTCCCAGAACTCCGTGTGGTTTGGTTTAATCTCTGGAAACAGGAAGCTGCCAGGGGGTGTCCATTCTGTCCATTACCGAGCACGTGCTGTGTACCAGGCCCTGTACCAAGGGACACCTGGGGAGTTCCTTCTCAGGGTGGGAGCCTGTGGGGCTGGGGCTCATGGCCAGGCAAAGTCACTTAGTTTCTTCCTTCCCCGAAAGAGTGAACCCCAAGTTTGGGCCCCCATGCAAGGGTATTCCTCCACCTCTGCGCCCCGTGTCTCTTCTCCCTCCACTCTGTGCTCCTTCCCCTCCTCACAAACCCCCTTCTGCTTCCTTCCCAGGCCTCGCCAACCTGCTGGGCTCCCTCGTCTCATCCTACCCTGTCACAGGCAGCTTTGGACGGTGAGTGACTGCGCCCTCATCTGTGCCTCGGGGAGGGCCATAATGCACCCACTTTCACCTGGCCGGGCTCTTTGCCCGTGTTCAGTCCCTTTTTGCTCCTACCCTGGTTGGGGGTCTTCCTGTCCTCCTGACAGCATCATCCCTTTGTCTGCTGTTGACTCGGGGGATACTGTCCTCCCCAGGCCTCCAGCTCCGGTGCCCCCATAGTCAGCACTGCAGTCCAGGACTGGGGGGCTCCTGGCGTGACGCAGCACTCCCAGCTCTCAGTGCGGGGACCTACGCAGGAAAAAGGCCCCCCTGAGTCAGGATGCAGGGTGGGTGGAACCTATATCTTAAAGGAGAACAGATGGGGGGCAAAGATAGAGCAAGTGGAAATCTCAAAGGACTTGCTCTTTCTGATTTGTGTTCTCCTTAAAGTCAATAAAAGATGATATATACTGCCCCAAAACAAAACAGGATGGCCCCAACAGGAACTCTGCCACCGGTGGTCTATCATGATTATCTCGACACTCTGCACAACTCAGCGAGATGCAGAGGCCCAGCCCTGGGGCCCACGGCCGGCGTCTTACTGGTGGCACAGTTGTCCGTGACTGTGCCCGAGTCACCTGGCCTCAGCCCACCACCCCGGACTTCAGACTCCTGCTTCCCAGATCTTGGCCGAGCAGATAGAGGCCTCTCTCTCCCCACCCAGCCCCCAGTCATTCAGTCTCTCATTGTCTTCCAGGACAGCAGTGAATGCCCAGTCCGGGGTGTGCACCCCAGCAGGGGGTCTGGTGACAGGTGAGCCCCCACTTCTCCCCTGTACCCACACCGTGAGAGGGGCCAACAGCTAGAGCCGTGCTTAGGGTGCTGCTGCGTCTGCTTTGGCTCGCGGGCCATGTCCCCTGGGCCTCCATAAGGCCTGGGGCTGTGCCGTTCCTGCCCCCCAACCCGTCGCAGGCCGTGCGCCTCTGAGCAGGAGGCTGCTTGCTGAGTGGGAACCCGGCCCGCAGGTCACCCGGTGCCCTGTGCCCTGCAGGAGCACTGGTGCTGCTGTCACTGGCCTACTTGACCTCCCAGTTTCACTACATCCCCAAGGCCGCACTGGCTGCAGTCATCATCATGGCGGTGGCCCCGCTATTTGACACCAAGATCTTCAGGACGCTCTGGCGTGTTAAGAGTATGTATGTCCTGCCCTGGTGTGGAGCGGCTGTGAACTCAGGGGTGCCCTTGGTGCTCTAGCAGGGGCCAGAGCTGGGAAGTTGGTGTTCCTAGGGATGGCGGGTCAGGAGGTGGCCCCAGGGCTGGGGGTTGAGGGCTGCTGGGACCAGCTGGGCTCCTCCCTGAAGGGCTGCTGTGCTGCTGTGGCCTGCAGGGTCCAGCATACCAGCTGACCTTGCTCTGGTGCGGGGTGTCCTCTCCTGCCCCCACCCCACCTGCCTCTGGCTACCCCAGATGGGAGGGGCCTCCTAGGGGACCTGCAGGGTCCAGCATGACTTTGCCCCACTGGGCACGGTGCCCCAGGGCTTCCCAAACCAGCAGTTCCTTTCATGTAACAAATTTGCACTTTCTTGTATTTATCAAAAAAGCATTGAAAGGGCTTGTGTAGCTTATCTGGCGTTTTCTGATCAGCCCCAGCCAGTTGCCAGGTGGGAGGACCTATTTTGGCACCAGCCTGTTGCATGCTGGTCCCTGGCACATTACCGCACCTGCTTTGTAGAACAGCTGTGGACCACTTAGGTGCCCTCGTGGAGAGAGCACGTGCCACCCATGGAAACTGAGGTTCAGGGTGGGTGGGGATGTCTGAGTCACCCCTGGCTGGACTGTCAGTTGGACTCCTCCCAGGGCTGACCCCCGAGCTGACTACTCTGCCCCGAGACACCGCTCTATGGGTCCCTAGGGTTTCAATGACCACATCCTTGTTCTCAGCCAGCTCTGTACCCAGCCCCTCTTGCTCAGTCCCATCGAGTTCCCTGCTGACCCCAAGAGCCTGGGATCCTGGCTGGGCAGGTCTTAACTGTGGTCAGCAAGGCAGGGAGAGGAATTTCTCCTCTGAGTGGACGTGAACTTGAGCCACAATCCCCTTCCCTGTCGCATGGCCTCAATGCCAACTGCCATTCTTGAATCCCTGGAACCAGTCCCCTAGGGGGCCGCTTCAGCTCCATGAGTGGGTCTCATCAGTGTGGGAGATCTCGAGGGCTGGTTGGCAGGGCTGAGTGGGGGCTTCGCCTCAGACAGACCCTTCCCTAGGGCTGGACCTGCTACCCCTGTGCGTGACATTCCTGCTGTGCTTCTGGGAGGTGCAGTACGGCATCCTGGCCGGGACACTGGTGTCCTTGTTCCTGCTTTTGCACGCTGCGGCCAGGCCCAGGACCCAGGTACTAGCCCACCCGCCTGGGGCTGGGGGAGTGACTGTGGTCGTGGGTGCTGCTGGCAGGCAGGAGCTCACTGTGTCCTCAGGCCCAGGGTGGGATGGGGGGGCGGCTTCCGCCAGCCCCTCACTCTCTGTCCCCTCCAGTGCACTGGGCCTGGATCGAGGCTTCCTGCCTGGGACGGGACATGCCTGGGGGAGGCTACTGTGTTGGACCTGCATCTGGCAGTTGCTTGTTTCTCTAGGTGTCCGAGGGGCCAGTTATTGTTCTGCAGCCAGCCAGCGGCCTACACTTCCCTGCGGTTGAGTCTCTGCGGGAGGCCATCCTGAGCCGGGCCCTGGAAGGTACCTGGGGTTCGCCCAAGCTCCCTGCCCTCTGCACTGGCCAGGAGGACTCGGGCAACTGAGTGCACAGGGCTTCTCCTGTGGTCACCCAGCGTGGCACCTGCTCTGTGTTCTGCTGCAGGCAGACCAGCAGTTCCCTAATGTTGCTCCTTCATTGACCCTGAGGTCTTTTTTTTTTTTTTGATACAGAGCCTCAAGCTGTCACCCTGGATAGAGTGCTGTAGCATCCCAGCTCACAGCAACCTCCAATTCCTGGGCTCAAGCGAGTCTCCTGCCTCTTCCTCCCAAGTAGCTGGGACTACAGGCGCCCGCCACAACGCCTAGCCATTTTTTTTTTTTTTTTTTTGGTTGTAGCCGTTTTTGATGTTTGGCAGGCCCAGGCTGGATTCGAACCCGCCAGCTCAGGTGTACGTGGCTGGTGCCTTAGCCCGTTGAGCCACAGGTGCCGAGCCGCCCCTGAGGTCTTATTTTTCCTCCTTCTGGGGCACCAATGGGGAGCCCAGGGGCCTCTGGTCCTGGGAAGAAAATAGCTGTTGACCCAAGCAGCTGTTGTCTGGGCCCCACTTGCTGGCCTCACTCTGCCCCTGGCCTGTGCATGGCTGCTTTTGCCTGGTGTGACTGGCTCGGGTCTGTCTCCCCAGTGTCCCCCCCATGCTGCGTGGTCCTGGAGTGCACCCACGTCAGCAGCATCGACTACACCGTGGTGCTGGGGCTCAGCGAGCTCCTGCAGGATTTCCACAAGCAAGGTGCCAGCCTGGTCTTTGCCGGCCTACAGGTAAGCCAGCCCGGGGCTGCCTCTAGGGTCAGTGGTTGCTGTGTGGCCTTCCCAGCAGCCCCACATTCTGGGCTGTGATGCTTCCCAAGCACGGACGGTCCAGCCTGTTGGCTGGCTCTGGCTCTACCTCCAATCTGCCTAGCACCCGTCCCCATCCTTCTGCCACCCTGCCCTGTCAATTGGGAAGTGGCGGCCTCCCTGCCCTCGAGGGGTTAGATTGTGTGGCCTCATTTCCCTGGTGGCTGATGCCAATCCACACCCTCTGCCACGCAGGACTCAGTGCTGGGGACGAGTGATGACGAGAGTGGGTCTCTGTTTAGGAAGCAAACATACACGTGCACGTGGGATTATACGCAGACATGTGTGGTCTGGGATTCAGAGGCCAAGACAGGGGCTGTGCAGGCTGCCTTGTCCAGGGTAGCAGGTGACGGTAATGGATAGGGTTTGTAAATCAGTCCCTTTAGCTCTCAACAGCCTGGGGCCTGTGCTGTTGGACTGTGACACTTTCCTCACATGTTAAAGCGAGACACAGCTGAGCCTCCTCAGGGAGTGTCCCGGCAGTGCAGAGCTGATGTCCTGCAGGAGGGGCCAGCGTTAGCAGTGGAGGAGTTGCTATCTGTCGTTGTGGTTGAGTGTCCTCCCTGCCGCATCCTGCATGGTGGCATGTGGGGGACATAGGCATGTCTCCCAGGGTGGCAGAGGAGATGTTTGCAAACTAGCCATGTGTGAAACGGGACAGCAGGCAAACCCACCAATGCCAGGGTCAGCACAGTCATCCTTGTCCGGGTTTGTCACTCAAACCAGCCTGCGAGGTGACACTGTCCTGGTCCCCCTGTCCAGAATTAGTCAGCGAGGTCCAGGGAGGCTGAGTTGACCTGCCATGGGTCCCACAGTGAGGACGCAGTCCAGGCTTCCGCCTCGGGGTGTTTGGCTCCAGGGCTCTGCCTCCAGTGATCAGCGAGGTGCTCGGGTCTTCGTGGTCTTTGGAGACGATTCACTTAAAAATGCTCCTCTGGGCTCAGCGCCCGTAGCACAGTGGTTACAGCTCCGGCCACATGCATAGAGGGTAGCAAGTTGGAACCCGGCCCCGGGGTCTGCTAAACAATAATGACAGCTGCAACAACAACAAAAAATAGCCGGGCATTGTGGAGGGCTCCTGTAGTCCCAGTTACTTGGTAGGCGGAGGCAAGACAATTCCTTAAGCCCAAGAGTTGGAGGTTGCTGTGAGCTGTGACGCCACGGATCTCTACCCAAGGCGACAGCGTCCCCTGGGTGAGGCGCTTCTCACTTCCTACTTTTTACTGTGTGGGGGAGGCGCTGAGAGGGCATGTCCACCCAGGTTGCCTGCCTGCCTCGGTGTCACTGAGGAATGTCCCTGCCCTGGGTTGATGTCTGTCTGTCCTTCAGCTCCCTGTTCTTCGTGTCCTGCTGTCCGCTGACCTGCAGGGGTTCCAGTACTTCTCCACTGTGGAGGAAGCAGGTGGGTGCAGTCGGAGGGAGGCTGGCGTGCCCCTCCTGCAGGTCGGTGGAGGCAAGGGGGACTCTCGGTCTTGGGGGTCCTTTCCTCCTTTGGGGACATGTTTTTTAGGGGAGTGTGAAGTTTAAAAACATTAAGCAGAAAGGTTTGTAAATATGCAGTTTTGAGTTCTGACAGATGGATGCGCCTCTGTAGCCATCCATCCAGACCAATCAAGATAGAACATTTCTGAGCTGGGCACAGTGGTTCTCACCTGTAATCCCAGCCCTCTGGGAGGCCAAAGCAGGCGGACTACTTGAGCTCAGGAGTTAGAGACCAGCCTGAGCTGGAGCAAGAATAGAAAAATAGCCCAGCATCATGGTGGCGCTTGTAGTCCCAGCTGCTCAGGAGGCTGAGGCAAGAGGATTGCTTGAGCCCAAGAGTTTGAGGTTGCTATGACCCCTGACACCATTATACTCTAGCCTGGGCAACAGAGTTAGACTCTGTCTCAAAAAAAAAAAAATTCCATCATTCTAGAAAATTCCCTCCTGCCCTCTCTCCAGAGAGTGCTACCATAGGTTGGTTAGTCATAAACATTTCTCTGTGTCTGGCTTAAGTTGTGAGGTTCACGTACACTATTGCAAGAGGTAACTCAGATGGGTGGGTCTGGACAGGGGCTGGGGCCTCGGCCTTGGAATGGATGCCCCGTCATTGACAAGGGACCAGTGGTCACACAGGCAATAGTGACAGCTCAGAGAGACTTATGGAAGACTTTTGCAATTAGAGTTGCTGGCCCGAGTCCCAGGGCCCTGGGATGTCAGCCCCAACTCCTCCCTGAACAGACCCACCCTCGCCTTGCCTTTCTAGTGCTGGAACAACTTGTTATATTCTCTGCAGAGAAATACCTGAGGCAGGAGCCGGGGACCCAGCCCTACAACATCAGCGAAGACTCTCTCCCAGAACACAAGGTCACCCTGCTGAAGGCTTAATGGGGCCACCTATGGGCATCCCGAGTTTAAAGGATGTCCTGGATGGCTCTCACACTGTGATTTGCTGCTGGATGCCAGATGCTGTTTGACAGACATGCTGGCCTGGTGGGACCGATGAACACCAGAGCAGGTGACCCTGGGGGTGGGGAGGAGGCCCAAGATGCCCAAGGGAGCTCATTGAAGTTCCTCCTGCTGTTCCCTGGCATGAACCCTTTGGGAAGAGTGATTTGCAGAGAGCCTTTTAGAGTGACAGACCACATGAGAAACGAAGGAGCAGGGTTTTCCAGCCTGGGCCAGGAGTGGGATCCTCCAGCCTGCAGCACCTGCTGGGGTCTTGAGTTCCACCTTTGAGCCAGGTTGGGGGGTTGGGAAGGTGCAGGCATCTGGGAGACAGGTCTGCCCTCAATGGCAGTATTTGTGCTGTTTTTGGAGAGAAAACCAAGGTGTGCCAAATGAAGTCTATTTAAAAATAATTTTGTGATTTTTTTTTGAGACAGCCTCAAGCTGTCACCTGGATAGAGTGCTCTGGCATCACAGCTCACAGCAACCTCCAATTCCTGGGCTCAAGCGAGTCTCCTGCTCCGCCTCCCAAGTAGCTGGGACTACAGGCACCCGCCACAACGCCCAGCGGTTTTTTGGTTGCAGCCATCATTGTTGTTTGGCAGGCCGGGCTGGATTCGAACCCCCCAGCTCAGGTGTACGTCGCTGGTGCCTTAGCCCGTTGAGCCACAGGCGCTGAGCCAATCTTGTGATTTTTAAATGAAGAAGTTGATAGCTTTGGTGATTTTGTAAAAATCATAAATGAACTATAAAAAACATAGGAAACGGTTCCCCGCCAGGCCACTCTGGTGATCTCTCCAGCGCCCCGAGGGTGTGTATTTGTCTGTCAGTGTGTGGATATGTTTCCGACTTCAGGTGAACGGGAGTGTTTCATACATGGTGCTCTGTACCCACATTTTTCATGTAGTTGTTTTTTGTGAAGTATTTATTGTGATAATAAATAGTGTCCGGTAACAGGACTCTTAATGTCTGTGCGGTACTTTGTTCTGCGTGTGTCTGTCACCAGTGAGCCTCTGTTCCCTGTGTGCACAGTTATGGAGGTGCCTGTGCCCCCCTAGAGTGCTGAGGTGAAGCCCCACCTGCATGTGACCCTGTCTAGAGACACGGCCTTGAGCAACGAATTGGGGTTAAAAGAGATCACAGGGTGAGGCCTTGAGCCCATAGGATTAGTGTCCTTAGAGGAGATAACAGAGAGCTCTGTTCCTCCAAGGCCAGGCCCTAAGAGGATGTGGTGAGAGCAAGTCCATGGCTGGCCAGGAGAGGCCTCCCCAGATCCTACAGTGGCCAGCACTGTGGTCTTAGACTTCCAGCCCCCAGAACTGTATGAAAATTAATTTCTGTTTTTTAAGCCCCTAGCCTGGATATTTTGTTACAGCAACCTGAAACTGTGTGTGGGTGTCTTTATTTTTACTTGGTCACCCCTGGGGATAAGTCCCTGGAGGCCCGAGGCTGCCTGGGAAGTGCGCTGTCCCTGGACTTGCTTCAGAAGAACTTGGCGTGCAGAGCTGCAGGCTGATGGCGCCCACCTCAGGGCCTCGGGCCTTCAGTGTTCCTCTTGGGCAGTCCTGGCCAACATCTGAGCATAGCCGGGGACTGGGCCGGTTAGTCCAGCTGGGGTGGGGCCCTGCTTAGCAGGTGGTGCCTGCTCTGGGCTCCCCATCTGGGCGCTTCCTCATCACAGGACTCCAGGTCCCCGTCTTTAGCCTCCTGACCTCTGTCATCCAGGGCCCTGACTGACCAGCTGAACTGCTCTCTCCTGCCCATGAACCATGTATTTTCTGGCTTCCAGCAGCTTTACTTTCTACACAAAGTGAACCTGTCCCAAAGCTCTGCTGGCAGGACCCCCTGCCCAGGGCTACAAAGGGCAGTGGCCTCTTTTTACCTTGTACATTCCTGAGCCAAGAGATGATCCTTTCACAGAACCAGGTAGAGGAAATAGACATACCGTGGTGGGTACTTGGCACCATCAGTTTCATTTAAGTCACATCCTCAGTCAGCATTTAGCATTTCTGGATCTGCCCAGGCCAACACACTCAAGGCAGCCCCCAGGGAAATGGATGCAAGGATGTTTGTCGCGGCCTCGCTAGTAATTTTAAGAACTAGACAGCAACCTGCGAGTCTCTCAGCTTGAGCTTGTCTCAGCTGCAGGACAGAAAGATACCGTGGAATGTCTGCGGTAGAGAAAGGGATGAGGTCTCCAACTCCTGAGCTCAGGCAATCCTCCCGCCTAGGCCTCCCAGAGCGCTGGGATTACAGGCATGAGTCTCTGGGCCAGCCTCTCCTCTCACTTCCTAAGGCTGGATTTAAACGTCTTTTTTTTTGTCCTCATTATTCCTATAAGGAGTGGACAAGGACAAAGAGAAGGGAATTGAAAGGACAATGTCTGAGGGGCATTAAGATGGCCATGCAAACCCAAAAGACACCTTCCTTTGTGGGGCCTGGTCTCTCCCTGGGAGGATTCTGATTCTTAAAAGATGTGTTGGGTTTTGCATTTAAAGGTCCAGCAGGCAGTTGGTCAGGTCAGGAAGTGGACTTGGGCCTGTGACTTGTCCTGGGGGTGCATCTGGTAGAGCCAGTGTCCCTACACCCCCACCAGGCTGTGGTGCCTGGTGGCCTAGCACACTCTGGTGGTCCCAGCCTGTGAGGTGGTGACCTCGCTGGCCTTTCACAGTCTAACCTGTCACTTTGGGATAGGCTGGGGCTCTGATGCTTAGGTTGGTAGGGCACATGTCATGCCTCCTCTCCCAGACCATAAAGCGCCCACACTGGGCTGCACTGTCCCTCAGGACAAACCTTGGGGTGGCCACGTGCTGCCTGTCTGGAAGGGCAAAGCAGTCTCGGCCAGCACTCTGCTGGTGTCCCCTCAGATCCGACAGGCAGCATGGTGGGTGGCGTGGGGCAGAGCCATCATCTCTCTTCCCTTGATATTCTTGTAAGGGGCTCCCAGCATGGACTGCCAGGGACCTGGTGGGTTGCAGGCTGAGGTGCTGTCTCTCTAGGTTCTGATGACCCTCTCCTCCCACCAGGATCAGGAGGGCAGCTTATGGCCACCCTCTGACAAATGGGCTTTGTGATTGTGTTCAGCCAGTCCAGCCTGCTGCCTCTTTCTTCAAGAGAAGCTGTCTCTTAGGAAGCCCCTGCTACATCACAACAAGGGGGAGGCCATAGTGGTGGCCCCGGGCGAACTGGGCAGTGGGGATAGCTGGTTAAGGTGGGCTTTGTGGGGAAGGAGCTAAGTGTCCCAAGTGAAAACACATGTAGTGAGAATAGGATAGAGTCATTCAGGCTAGGGCTGAGATCACACACTGGTCTGGCCGATTTGGGTCCTACCTGACCTTCACCTCATGTCTCCCATTCTTGCTGTTCTACGAATTCGGCTTTAACCTAAAAGTGTATATCTTGAGTAGCTCGGGGCATTTGATTTAGGAGACCAGCCTTAGAACTGGGATGTTGTTTTGGGTCCTGGGTTATGCTGATTATTGTTTATTACGAACCATGCTGGAATCTGGGGTGCAGAGTGACGTCACAGAGGCCTGCTGAAGGAATTGTATGGGATAAGGGAGGCTACAAGCTCTCTTAGGCATGTAGTGAAAAATCTTTATTTTAATACAGCTTATATAGTCAATACTACATGTATACCCCATTAATCAATAATCTTATGACGTATACATCATCCATCTAAAATCTGGTGACTTGATTCTCGTGATTATTATCTGACCACCTCATGACCAGGCCATCATCGGCCCGGCGCCCACCTGTTTATGGATCAACTAACATAATACTCCATTAACTATTATCTTTTACTATCATTACATCTAAAATTAAGTCTAAGCCACAAAGCAAACTCTGGGAGAATAAGCTGCTAGAACCTTAACAGACCATCCGGAGGAGGCGGTTATTCCTTCTCTAGGAG
>CAUYON010199019.1:0-42139 GCA_963573935.1 Arctocebus calabarensis
GGCATGATCTGTTTTTTGAAATTATCTTTTACTTTTATTTATAAATATTAGTTGTCTATTTTTTGAGACTTTGGGAAAAAAAATAAGAAGTTAACTGATGACTCCATACTGAGCCTCAAAGTCAAAGCATTCTATAACAGACGTACTCTTATCTAACAATGTGAATGTTACTTTCTTTGCATTACTATTATTATTATTATTGCTTAATATTTCGATGCAGCAATCGTCTGATTTCTTTTCTGAATGTATTTATCTTCATTCATTCTTTACAAGGTTTTTGTTTCTAGTCCTTATCTTAAACATAGCTATTGATATTAAATTTTAAGCCTTTTTAATTCTGTGAAGGCAAAAAGTGGAAACCTAATTAACACATGTATATGTAAAAAAAAGTTCTTGTTTATTTCAGCTATGGTTCTTTTTGCATTTTGGAATATGACATATTAACAATCAAAATAACTCTACTACTTACGAGCTAGATAATCTTCAGCATTTTACTTAACTTTTGCAAGCCTTGGTTTCCTTATCTATAATGATTGGGAAAATATTACCTCTCTCTTGCAATGTGAATGCCCAAGCACCTGGAATATTTTCTGGAACCCTGAGAAGAAAAGGTCCAGGATTCTCCCTTTATCTAAGAGTGTCCCCCAAGCTGTGTTCTCAAAAGGCCCAGGCTAATGTTTATGTTCTCCCAATGCTTTGTTTGTAAAAGGGAGACAAAATGTCAATGAACAACTTTAACTGAATCTCAAGGTAAACTTTTCAAAACTTATACTTTGATTTCTTCCTCACTTTCATGAAAGAGTATGTCTTGATAGATGGCTTATGAGAGTCTTAGGTAGAAGTCTTAGGTAACTATGATAATGGCAATTATACCCTGGGAAGGGCTTTAAAAAGGGAGTATAGAATGCCTAATTCTGATATTCTACACAGAAACATACTGGCTGCTGCTCTAGAAGCAATCAGTGGAAGTTAAGTAATTCTCATATTCAATGAAGATACAATGCTGGATAACAATCTTGTGTGCCTTTGAGGCAGATGAGAAGCAGGGCTATAAAGCCTGTAGAAGCTAATAAAAATAAATTTTCTTCATCAGAGCCTGGAGGGATTTTGTGGAGACTGTTGCAAGACAGGTGAAGCCACCCCCCAATGCTCCTTTATTTTGTACTGTCCTTGGAAACAATGTAAGCCAGAAAACAACGGGGCAACATCTTTAAAGTGCTGAAAGAAAAAAGTACTGTCAACCTATAATTCTATACCTAATATAATGTCTTTGAAAAATGAGGATGAAATAAAGATACTTTAAGACGTGTTTTTCAACTTTTTTCAAAAGTTGAAAAAAATTATCAATACTTAAAGGAAAATTTTCAGACAGAAAAAAAAACAATACCAGTTGGAAGTGTGGTACACAAAGAAGTTCAGGGCACTAGAAATAGTAACGGTATGTGAAATATAAAGATTTTTTTTCTCAGCATTTAAATCTCTATAAAAGACAGCTGTAAAACAAAAGTGATAAACATGTATTATGACATTTATAATGTATTTAGAGGTAAAAATATATGGTAACAGTAGCAGAAAAGCCAGAAGAAGAGTTGGATGTACACAGAGCCTTTAAAGAATAGAAATTTATTCTTTTACAATCATGGAAGCCACAAGTCTGAAATCAAATGGAGCACTCTCCCCAGAGGCTCTAGGAAGATTCTGGTCCGTCCTTTGCCCAGTTTCTTGTGGCTTTTGGCTTTCACTGGGTTGGGGCTCTGTCACTCTAATCTTGTCATTTTCACATGCCCTCTTCTCTGTGTTTTTCTTTGCCTCTCTCTTATAAAGATGCTTGTGATGGGATTTAGGGCCCACCCAGATAAGCCAGAGTGATCTCATCTCAAGAGCCACTTGTAAAGGCTGTTTTTCAAATAGGGCAACATTCATAGGTTCTGGAGTCTAGGACACATGTTCTGTGGACATATATATATATTTTTTTTTTTTTGAGACAGTCTCAGTATGTCACCCTCGGTAGAGCACCATTGTGTCACAGCTCACAGCAACCTCAAACTCTTGGGCTTAAGCGATTCTCTTGCCTCGGCCTCCCAAGTAGCTGGGACTATGGGCACCCACCACAACACCCGGCTTTTTTTTTTTTTTTTTTATTGTAGTTGTCATTGCTGTTTAGCAGGCCAGGGCTGGGTTTGAACCCGCCAGCCTCAGTGTATGTGGCCAGTGCCTAACCACTGAGCTATGGGCCCTGAGCCCATTTTTACCCATTATTGAGATAAGACCGGTCTGAATATTCCACCTAATGCATTATGAATTAGGTTTTTCAGTGTAGCTGATGGAAACCAGCACTGTTCCCAGCCCTGAGTACCTGGTATTGTTTTGGGAAGTTTTCATCAGGTTCTTTACCCAAGTCTTCTTACTTGAAGGCTGTTATTATTCATCTTAGGAATGTGCATGTGATGGGTTATATCTGCAAGGTTGTAGAAAAGGGTGATATTTCTTTCTGTCTTTGTAATGTCTTATCAAATTTCCTGTGATGCATGTTGTAGTCTACCTTAATTGACGCATAAAACATTTTTTCTCTTTTTAAAAAATAATTTATTACAGTCAACCTTCAAATGGTATTATCCTACTTCACATAGCACTTTCAAAAACTTAGATGAAATGGACAAATTTCTTGAAAACTCAGGAAGAAATAGATAACCTGAATTATCTATTTCACAAAAGAACTCAAAGGCAGATGACTTCGCTGCCTAAAATTCTGGCAAATATTTTAAGAAGAAATACAAATTCTTCACAAACTTTTCCAGATTCAAGAAATTCTATGAAACACCAAATCGAAAGTCAGTACAAGGAAATTCAGACTAATATACTCATGAACATAAATGTGAAAGTTCTTAAGAAACTTTTAGTAAATGGAACACAACAACATATGAAATACTTAATAAATTATAACCAAGTGGAACTTATTCCAAAAGTTCAAGATCAGTTTATCATTCAAAAATCAATGTAATTCATCATATTAACAGACTAAAAATGAGAAATCATATAGTCCTCTCAAGAAATGCAGAAAAAGCATTAAATAAAATCTAACAACCATGCTTGGTATAAACTCTCAGCAAACTAGGAGTAGAAGGGAACTTCCCAATACTAACGAAGTGTATCTACATGAAACTTAACAGTTAACGTCATACTTAAAGACAAATGACTGAACGTTCTGTTAATAATGCATGTAACATGATTTCTTCTAGACAAATAAAAGCATATATTCCACATAAAGCCTTGACATAAATGTTTATAGCAACTTTGTTTGTAATAGGTCAAAACTGGAAACCTAAATGTTCATCCCTAAGTGAATGAATAAACACTTTGGTATATCCATACAATGGAACACTACTCAGCAAAACAAAGAATCACCAATGGCTATAGACAACAATGTTGAACCTCAAAATAGTTATTCTCAATGAAAAAACCTAGACAACCTATACTGTTTGATTCCATTTATGTAAAATTCTAGAAAATTATAACTAATTTATAGTGACCAAAAGCAGATCAATGATTGCTTAGTGGTGGAGATGAGCTTGGGAAATAGCAGGAGAGATGATTTCCAAGGGACATGAGAAACTTTCAAGGTATTAGATATGTTCATTATCTTGATCATTGTCACGGTTTCATGGGTGTATATATGTGTCAAAACTTATCAAATTTTACACTGTAACTATGTGCAGTTTATTGCATATAAGTTATACTTCAGAAAAGTCATACAAAATGAATTTTAAAAAAATGAGAAGTTTAGAGTAGTCGGAGAGTAGGTTGTGAGGGAGTAGGTAGGGAAGCAGAAAGAAATTAGTTTGGCGAGATAGGTTAGACTCGTCCTGTGGACAGGAGTGAGGACTACACTGAGAAAGCCTGAAGGCAGAAAAAAGAGCTAGCTGATGAAAGGCTTTGGTTGAGGCAGTAACAAGAGAGAAATGTGTCTGGGTTTAGAAAACATCTGAGATGCAGAATTGAAATGACTCCCAGTTGGATGAGGAAGAGGAAAAGGCTGATATTGGGGTATCTGGCTTTACAGTTGCTATGGACTGAATTGGGTCCCCAAATTCAGATGTTAACACCCAAACTCCCAAGGTGACTGTCATCTGAAAATAAGATTACACACACAAACACACCTTTTTGAGACAGTCACTCAGTCACCCTGGGTAGAGTGCCCTGGCATCATAGCTCATAGCAAACTCAAACTGTTAGGCTCAAGCAATGCTCTTATCTCAGCCTCTCAAGCAGCTGGGACTACAGGCGTTTGCCACAATGCTGGTTACTTTTGTTTTTTTTTTTTCTTCTACTTCTAGTACAGATGGGGGTCTTGCTTTGCTCAGACTGGTCTGCAACTATTGAGCTCAGGAGATCCACCTGCCTTGGCCTCCCAGAGTGTGAGGATTACGTGAGCCACCATGCCTGGCTTGAAAATATGATCTTAATGAGGTATCTCAGTCCAATTGTGCTGCTCTAACAGATTATCTGAGACTGGGTAGTTTATGAAACAACAGAAATTTATGTCTCACAGTTCTGAAGGCTGATAAGTCCAATATCAAGGTACTGGCATCTGGTGAGGGTCTTCTTGCTGCACCCTCCAGAGGGGAGGAATACTGTAACCCCACATGGGAGAAGAGCAAAGGAGCCAGGGAGCCAACGGTTGTGTGAAGCCTTTTTTAAAATAAAAGCTTTAAACTAATTAATGAGGGAGGAGCTCTGACTGCCTAATCACCTGCCTAATCATTAAGGCCCTACCTCTTAATACCATCACCTTGGCAACACCTGAATCTTGTTAGGAGAACATTCTAACCATAGCAGAAGGTGACTCAGATCAAAGTCATAAAGGGTGGAGCCCTAACCTGATAGGACTATAGGCTTATACAAAAATTTCTTCCTTCCTTCCATCCCTCTCCCATGTGAAGACATTGAGAGGGTAGCTCTCTGAAGGCCAGGAAGAGAGCCCTCACCAGAAAATGAATCCCATTAGAACTTAATCTTGTATTTTCCAGCCTTTGGAACTCTGAGAAAATAAATTTCAGTTGTGTGAGCCACCCAGCCTCTTAAGGCTACTAGTGCTGACTAATATAGGAGCTTACTGTGAAGTGTGTGTTGGTACTGGAGAGATGTCCATGCCATTCATCTAGATCAAGAACCCCAAACCAGAAGCAGGTTGGGACAGAGCTCACAAGTTTTAGACTGGGATATGTTAAATTGGGTGGACGTTCACATGAAAAGATAGAAAACAGGAATTACAAGAGGGAAAGTTTGGAGAGAAGTTGACTAAAGGATGGATTTGGGAACTATCAACAATAGGTGGCAGCCAAAACCATGAGAATGGGTATGCAATAGATTCTAAGAAGAAATGTCCAGATACAGAGGAAAAGAACCATAATAGAATAGTGGTTTTGGGAAAATTTAGACAAAGGGGTGATTAACAGCACCAGATGTTTCAGAGAACTAGGCACATTTCTGGGAACACAGCAAAGTGTCTAAATGGCTCTTAAAATCAAAGAGCTTGCATTCTACCTGAAAAGAGCATGAACACATATGACAATTAGGAAATCACTTGATTAGGACAAATTGTCTTATTAATGTAACAGAGAAAGAAGTGCAATAGAGATTCACCAGGTTATTCTGCACACTTATATTGAGCTCCCACTATTGCCAGACATTTAATTGTTGAAAGAAGCAATTAGGCTCTTTATATAATATATATGACTTAGTTAGGGGGGTGGGAAGAATGATATTCTGGTTAAATGGAAAAGAGCAAAAGCAGAGTAACTAAGGCATATTGGGTGGTGCAGAATGGGAAATGTGTGGAGTATGAGGATTGACAAGAGTCCACAAAGGGGGGACTAACTGGGAAGGGCAGAGCCTGCCTGCATGAGTTGGTGCCAGAGATTGGAAAGCTAGAAGGCCCCCACAGAGCGACCCTGAAGTTTTCTTGCTCCAGCATTTTCTTGGGGCTCTGCCCCTGCTGCCATGACACACGGCAGATCTGCCTGATTCAGGCTGTCAAGCAAGTAAGGCCTCTACCTTCTCCAGGATTTAGACAAGCAGAAAGTGGAAGCTACTCCACTGGCCACCCCAAATATGAGTCCAACTGCTTCAGACTCGGAGGGGAAATTATCAATGAGATTCCAAGGCAAAGCACAATCAGAAAAGGCCTTCAGGTATCACAGCAGCTTCCCCTCCCTGATCCACACATGGGCGCCTTCAAAAAGTAAGTGCAGGAGCCTGGGTGATCCGAAGAGTCAATCATAAGTTACATTTCCGTGACTTTGGGTGCACCGATAGACAGCCTGATCCGGTGGATAATATGGTGAATGGTTAGGAGCAGCGAACGCGTGGCGGATCAACCGCTCCCAGTCTCTGACGACGACCAGTGTCACCTGGCGACAAAACTTCCCCGAGACATCTCTGAGGCTACAGTTGTTCGGATTGCCGGAAGAGGGCGCTGCGGATCGCCTGGGTCTGCTACTGTCAGACTTCAGAGTGGGCAGCGAATCCAGCATCTGGCACATCCCAGAAAACCCAGAGCTTCAGAGATCCCCGGAACTGGCCCCGGGTTGGCACTGCAGCCAAGGAAATTTTGCCCTGGCCAAGAGTGGAGGGTTGGGGGGGAGAAGAACAATAATGGGAAAAGTGCAGCAAGAGGAAGGAAAGGAGTGGAGGGGGACCTCCCAGCGCTGCTTGCAAGTCCGCGGGAAACGCGAACACTCAAGGCCCCTGGGCTAGCTCTGTTGGGCGGCACTTTCATGGGAATAGGAGGAGGGGACAGAAAGAGCTGCAGGTTCAGACTCTCTAAAGCTGAATGAAGCCGCACATTGCATAGGACGAAACAGCCACGCCATGAGGATCCTTAGGGAATCTGACATTTAAGTTTGAGTAGCAGCCGAAATTTGCCCCTGTAGGGTTGCACGCTCCAGACAGCGCCTCCACCGGTGTCCCCAGCCCCTAGGAAGGGAGCTTCTCATCTGCTCAGAGCTCAGTCTCATCTCTCTGTATGTCTCCTGGCCTGGCAGGGTCTGCTCTCAGCTTCCAGCCCATGTCCCCTCGTCCCACCTCTGCCTTGAAATCCTCATGACAAAGGGAGGGCTGCTAAGGCTGAGTCCCCCCCCCCCCCCGTCTACTTTGCAACCTCCCCACATTCTGCTCCCACCCCCAGACTCCTTTCCGCCTGGGGGGCGCCCCTGGAGTTGGTGGAGAGGGAAGGGGCTCTGAGTTCAACTTGAGACAGATTGGATCTTGGCTTCAACTACGTGACATAAAAATAGGTGTGCAAACCATAGGTTTCAACTCTAGGAGGACTCGCTCGACCCCACAGGGGAGCAGGTGCTTCCACACCCAAGGCCTGACAGCGGGATGGTCGCCTGGCGCCGGGTCCGCCTAGCGGGCGCGCCCCGCCTCCCACTGCTGCCGCAGAGCTCGCCGAGTGGTAGAGCGAGACGCAGAGGCCGCTGCGACGTCCACTCTATCCCCAGCCTGCCCAGAGGTCGTGATTTGAAAAAATTGTCCCCAAAAGGAAAGTCCTCTCAAAGATTCTAGTCTAGGTTGTCCAGAGAGAGGAAGCAGTAGAGGGATCTTTTCTTGCGCTGCGTCTTGGAAAGCCGCCCTGGGCCTCTCGTGGACCCTCCCGAAACTTTCAGTTCTGGTGCCTGGGAGAGGAGCGCTGAGCCTGGGCCTGTGAGGCCCTTCCGGGGAGAGGAAGCCAGGAAGCCATCGTCCAGAGGCTTTCCTTGGTTTGGGGGTTGGGCAGTAGCGACCCACAGCGCCCAGTTGCCTTCTGCTCCCTGGGCCGGTCGCTGAGCCCAGCCCAGCCTGACCCAGGAGTCTGCACCTGGCTGACGGAGACCCCGCGGAAGCAGCCAAGGGGCCCAAATGCTCTCATGAAGGTCGGAGGCCCGAATCAGTTTCTGTAAATCCGTGTAACAGAATCAGAAGTGACTTGTGTTACAATTCTCAGGAGCATGAAACATTTGACTCCCTAGCGCAGAAATGTAGAAGATGCATGGGACAAATTATGACCATTTTTATAGTTCAGGAAACAGATGTTAAAACTCTGTTTCCTTAACTCAATATTTCTTGTGGGGTGGGGAGGCGGTGTGAAGGATTCAAGGATAGATAAAAGAGGTTCTGACTCTGGAGGAGAGCCAGAAAACGCACTAGGTCACTTTCGCTGTGATGAAGTGGCTCCAGGGTATGGTGGGAACCCACAGAGCTAAGCCCAGGACTTCTGACTTCTCCCAACGCTCAGAGGTCGGAAAATAGTGCAGAAATCCACACACTAACCTTCATTACTACCCCGTCTTTCTTGCTTGGATCTCGCGGTAACATCTGTCACAAAGTAATACACGTTATTTGGGTGATGTACCTACTGTTAATGTGTCAGCTCCTTGTGGGTGGGAGCTGACCAACTAACACACAGGTAAAGGCTAAATTTTCAGGCCCAGCACAGACGCTGGCTGGAGCTCAGTAAGTATTTGCTGAGTGAATCATAACTGATAAAACTTGGAGCAAAATAACACTACCAGGAAACTCAGTGCTTAGGGAAGTATGAAGCCCACGAGGGGGGCGAGAAAAAGCGCAGGGGAGGGGGAGACAAGTGTTTCCTCCTCACCATCCCAGGAGGTCTGAGCACAATCCCTCTGTTCTTGTCTAAAAGTGACACTGCAGGAAGAGGACATTTCCCAAGCGCGATGCTTGTCTGAGCAAAGGCTGAGGGCGATTCTGCGCGGCTGGGACCCGGCCTAGGCCTGAGCCTCCGCGCTGCTCCTCAGTTCCTCAGAGCCGCAGCCAATTAAGCAAAGTGCGGTCGGAATTGAGACAGCCCTGGGAGGCTGCTCCAGGCAAAGCTCGGGGAGGGGCCAGCCTCCGGCCCTGCCCTGCCAGGCTGGGTCTCCAGGGCGCCCACCCCACGCGGGAACGAGTTAGTCGCGAGATCAAGGAAGATGCTCGGGCTCTCCGAAGTGGAATTGGGGTTCCCGAGTACACCCTGCAGCTATGGAAAAATCACTGGTTTAACCACGGTGTGCCCTATTTCGAATGAGTTCAGGAGGCGGCTCAAAAGAAAAGATGCTCTTTGGTCAGAAAGAGGTGTTGGAGGCCAGGAGAGACACTTAAGGCTTTTGTTTGGACAAACTGGGAGGTAGACAGACATCCTGCTCTTCCCCACGAGGCGCCTTAGACTTAGGGCTTATTCTTGGCAGCGCTGCGTGCCTGGGAAAGGACGCGGAGCACCGGTGTACTTGGAGGCGCACCGGTAGGAGAGGGTCTTGGGGCCCTCTGGGCTGCAAAGGCTCTTAGGAGCTCTCTACTGGAGTTGCGCGACCGCAGGGCGGGACAGAGGTTGAAATATCATCTAACTTGTGAGGAAAGAGTGAACCGAGAACCGTTGCTCGCTCCAACCCCTTCTTCCAGCTCGGGCTCCAGGACAGCGAGGTCCTGTTCCAGAGAGGGGTTTGGATGGGGAGTTGCTAGAGACTTGTGCCCGGATTGCTCGCAGGCTCTAGTGCCCAGGCCGAGGGACTGCCAGCCACGTGCCCCAGAGACAAAGGCGGTGCAACAAGACCCAGAGGCTGCGAAAGATTACCCCAACTGTTCCCTTTATTCGTGGCTAGTACCCTAAAGCGGAGGTGGGGATAATCATGATAACCACAGACATCTCCAGTGCTGGCACCGAGGTTAAAATATTTCAAAGCTTTCAGAGCACTTTAACGCACCCTGTCTCATTTGAATCCCATAAAAACCTGTGAATTACCTCCATTGCTAAATGGCATACAGACTAGGAGAGCCGGAAGAAGATCTACACTTGGTGTTTCTTAAATAAGAAATAACGGAGAAAGAAATTAGATAAGTGATTAGGAAACCCACCCGCCTTCTCAATAAGACCCGATTCTGGGCGCAGGCCCGCCTGGGTCACGCCTGCAGGCAAGGTCTGGGTACAGCGTTGCCTGCTCTCTTCCGTGGTTCACTCCAGCCCAGCGTCGCCTCCCCTCCTTGCTTCCTGGGCTTAGACACCACATGGACGAAAGTGAAGCTGATGGGTCTGAGTCTTTCCTGAGAGCGCCCCCCAGAGAAGTCCCTGGGAAGGAAGGGCAAGGAGCCCGGCTTTGAGCCTGTCTTTCACAGCACAAGCCGCCAGCGCGTCTCCCAGCGCGCACTGCGCCAAGGCTGCCGTGGGGGCCGCGTGGAAATGCGGGCCCATGTGAGAGGCCCATAGGTGTCCTGAGCTTTCTTTCTCCTGGTAAGGAAGGTGGGCGGTGAGGAAAGCGAGTGTTAAGCCTTGAAGTTGGCTCTGTACTGGGGGAGTACAGAGAGGAGAGAATTGAAATCGTGAAAAGCAAAACTTTCTTTACTATAATTGGTATCAATGAAAAAGGAGAGCCCAACCTGCTTAATTAAATAGTTCAAAAACTGCGTGCTCATCAAGGAGGGGAAATAAAATATGAAAACAAAAACCAAATTTGAGAAGCTCCTTGACCGGCCGCACAAGTCTATTGGAGGCACCTGCCGGGCCGGGGAGCGCTCCGCCCTCCCAGCCCCTAGAGCGGAGAAGGCTGAAACAGCCAAAGAGAAAGCAAAACATAAACAAACAGTAATAAAAACATTTAAAATCCAAGGGCAAACACTGGGGTTGGTCTCAAAATCTGCTCTGTGCGGGGCTCCGCTCGGTAGTCGCCTCTCCTGCAGGCCCTGACCTGGCCGCAGCCACGCGGCTCTGCTGGGTAGCGCAGCCCATAGCTCCCCCTTGCCAGGCGCCCAAGGACCCTCAAGGCTCGGGGCCCACACTTGAAGCATGGGAACACGCAGACAGGAAACCCACTTCCTCCTAAGCAGTTTCTTGCTCGTCGGATGAGAGGCGCCCAATTGAAGCAGAATGATCCTCATCTGCTAATATCCAGCGTGGCCACAAAGCGACTGGCCATTTACGCCACCACTTTAAACAAAGATATTTGGTTATTCCCGGGAAGCAAGTGCACTTTTGCATGACTGAGCTCCGGGAGGAGGCAAACCTCAGCCCAGCCTCCCGCCCGCTGGGCTGCGGGGCTTGAGTATTCGCCCCCTCCCGGCCAGCGGGTCCCACGCGGGTTCAGGCTCAGTTCTGCCGGGCAACGGACGGGTGGGCACTCCCTCTGCTCCCTGCCTACGCCCTCCCTGAAACACCAGAGGGAAAAACGGCGTGGCCCTGGGCTCGGGTGCTGGGGCTGTGATGTCTTCGGAACGTCAATCCCAGCCCCAGACCCCTGCGTGTCCGGGCGATGGGCGAGGGTCAGGGACACCAGGTTTGTTCGAGGTGGGGCAACTTCAGTGATGGGCCCTCTGGTTAGTCCTCCTTTCCCATCCTCCCAGTTCTGGAGGCCGGTAGTGTGTTTGCCTGGGCCGGGAGTGGGGGTGGGGAAGGGGAGCATCCAGTGAGGGGGTGGGGGCGCATGTGGGGGGAGGCTGGCCAACTGACAAGCCCGTGAGCTGGGGGGGGGGGCGGCGCGGGGATCCGGGACAGCCTCCCAGCGGCACTCAGTCCCCTACTTAGCGCCCCCTCCGCCCGCTCGGATTCTCTCGGGTAGGGGGAAAGAGGGCGGGGTGCAGAGGTGTCCTTCTGACGGCGGCAGAAGCAGCAGACAGACTGACAGACACGTAGACCAACAGTGCAGCCCCAGGGTTCGTCCCCAGACTCGCTCGCTCATTTGGTGGCGACTGGGGCTCAGCGCAGCGAAGCCCGATGTGGTCCGGAGGCGGTGGGAAGGCGCGGGGCTGGGAGGCCGCGGCGGGAGGGAGGAGCAGCCCCGGCAGGCTCAGGTGAAACCCCCACCCCGTCCCTTGGCCCCCTCCTCCTAAAGACCTGTCCCCGCCCGGGGAACCCCGACCGAATAGGAAAGTGCTTACACTTTGTAACTCCGCAAGTTGGTTGCAAAGCAGCATTCACCTTCCTTCCTCCCAACCATCTCTCCTCCTCGGCTACTCCACACCCCACCTCCTGCCCTCCCCGCTCTCGGTTCCCTCCTCCTTTCCCTCCCCCGCCTCCTCCCTGCGCGCCGGTGGCACCCCACAAAAATGGGGGTGGGGTGTCCACGGGAGGGGGGAAATGCTTTGGGTCTCCTCTCTGCCTCTCTCTCTTTGAGACCCCAAAATCCTGACAAGTGAAACTTAAAGGTGTTTACCTTGTCATCAGCATGTAAGCTAATTATCTCGGGCAAGATGTAGGCTTCTATTGTCTTGTTGCTTTAGCGCTTACGCCCCGCCTCTGGTGGCTGCCTAAAACCTGGCGCCGGGCTAAAACAAACGCGAGGCAGCCCCCGAGCCTCCACTCAAGCCAATTAAGGAGGACTCGGTCCACTCCGTTACGTGTACATCCAACAAGATCGGCGTTAAGGTAACACCAGAATATTTGGCAAAGGGAGAAAAAAAAAGCAGCGAGGCTTCGCCTTCCCCCTCTCCCTTTTTTTTCCTCCTCTTCCTTCCTCCTCCAGCCGCCGCCGAATCATGTCGATGAGTCCAAAGCACACGACTCCGTTCTCAGTGTCTGACATCTTGAGTCCCCTGGAGGAAAGCTACAAGAAAGTGGGCATGGAGGGCGGCGGCCTCGGGGCTCAGCTGGCGGCGTACAGACAAGGCCAGGCGGCACCGCCAGCCACGGCCATGCAGCAGCACGCGGTGGGACACCACGGCGCAGTCACTGCCGCCTACCACATGACGCCGGCGGGGGTGCCCCAACTCTCGCACTCCGCCGTGGGGGGCTACTGCAACGGCAACCTGGGCAACATGAGCGAGCTGCCGCCTTACCAGGACACCATGAGGAACAGCGCCTCCGGCCCCGGATGGTACGGCGCCAACCCAGACCCGCGCTTCCCCGCCAGTAAGTGAGGCCGCCCCACTGAGGGGCCGCGGGTGAGCACAGGAGGCGCCACAAGGTCGCCAGTAAGGCGCGGCGCCACCAGGCAGCACCCTGGTCATCGGGCAGGCGGCCGGGCAGCCGCTCCACTAACTTGGGTGTGGGAGCTGGGGATCTTTCCCCTGCTGGGCTGGGGGGTCCGCGAAGAGGCACGTGGTACCTCTGGGGTCCTGCCGACAGGTGTTGGTACTCTGCATCTCCCAGGCGCAGGCGACCCGCAGCTGTGCTCTGCGCGGAAGACCTCTGAGAGGGAGGCGAGTCGCGAGCTGAGGGAGCAGGGGCGAGTAGGGCGCGCAGACGCTAGGCCTGGCAAGGAGGGAGGCTGTCCTGTTGGCATGCACTCGGGCGCCTGGCCCGGCCAGCTCGCCAGCGAAGTCTGGGCAGGTGGGAGGGCGCGAAGCTCAGAAGCTCCGGAGGGGGCTCTAATGGGCCAAGCAGGTGCCCTCAGCAGAGAGAAGCCAAGAAGAAAATCATCTAAGGGCTTGAGCTTTTGCAAGGCAACACCCCCTCCCCTGACCTTCCAAAGTTGGGGTCTACCGTCGGACCCCACTTCCCGGCATGTGCCCAGTTCACCGCCTGTGGCCAGTTAACCCGCCAACCTCGTGCCTCTAACCCGGGTTGGGCACGAAAGGAGCGGGAGCGGCCTTTTCCCCCTCTGTAAAGGGAACCGAGACTGAGGGAGGCAGCCAGGGTTAGGGTTGGGACCTTCCCAATACAGCCCTCGACCGCACAGTCCGGGCAGGTGCTGGCGATTCCCTGAAGCGGGGCCTCTTGAGGCCAAGCGCTAGACGAGCTGGGAGAGGAGGGCGCCGTCTGGGCCAGGCGGGCCGGGCGGGCCAAGCCGCGGAAAGCAGGGGTGGCCTGGCCCTGGCCCGGCCCTGGCCGACGCTGTGCGTTTGTCGCTTACAGTCTCCCGCTTCATGGGCCCGGCGAGCGGCATGAATATGAGCGGCATGGGCGGCCTGGGCTCGCTGGGGGACGTGAGCAAGAACATGGCCCCGTTGCCAAGCGCGCCGCGCCGGAAGCGCCGGGTGCTCTTCTCCCAGGCGCAGGTGTACGAGCTGGAGCGACGCTTCAAGCAACAGAAGTACCTGTCGGCGCCGGAGCGCGAGCACTTGGCCAGCATGATCCACCTGACACCCACGCAGGTCAAGATCTGGTTCCAGAACCACCGCTACAAGATGAAGCGCCAGGCCAAGGACAAGGCGGCGCAGCAGCAGCTGCAGCAGGACAGCGGCGGCGGGGGCGGCGGGGGCGCCGGGTGCCCGCAGCAGCAACAAGCTCAGCAGCAGTCGCCGCGCCGCGTGGCGGTGCCCGTCCTGGTGAAAGACGGCAAACCGTGCCAGGCGGGCGCCCCTGCGCCGGGCGCGGCCAGCCTACAGGGCCACGCGCAGCAGCAGGCGCAGCAGCAGGCGCAGGCCGCGCAGGCGGCAGCCGCGGCTATCTCGGTGGGCAGCGGCGGGGCCGGCCTAGGCGCACACCCGGGCCACCAGCCGGGCAGCGCAGGCCAGTCTCCGGACCTGGCACACCACGCCGCCAGCCCCGCAGCGCTGCAGGGCCAGGTCTCCAGCCTGTCTCACCTGAACTCCTCGGGCTCGGACTACAGCACCATGTCCTGCTCCACCCTGCTATATGGTCGGACCTGGTGAGCGGACGCCAGCCCGCCCTAGCCCTGCGCGCTGCCTCACTGCTTCCCCTCCCGCCCGCCACACAGACCACCATCCCCGGCTGCTCCACGCGCTTCGACTTTTTCTTGAGAACCTGTCCGCATTTAGACCAAGGAAAAAAACACAAAGGCCAAACTGCGGGACGTCTTTCTTTTTCTAAAATTTGTGGGTTTTTTTTTTTTTTTAAAAAAAGAAAATTAAAAACAACCAAGCGAATCCTCTTTTTAAGGAATCTTGAAACAAAGAAGGACATAGAACAACTTTGGGGGTGCTTTTTTGGTGATTCCATTGGGTTTCCCACGCCGGGGCGAGGCCCCATTTGGAGAGGGCCCTGTACTGACACACTGACACGGCTATGGACTCTAAAGATGGAAACGTTCATTCTGGGCGCACTCTGCCAGCAAAGTGGACTCGCTTGTAAATATCAGGAATTTTTTTTTTTTTAGGAAGGAGAACGGGAGCTGGGGAGAGGCAAGACTCTTCGATATAACCCACTTGTCACTGACACAAAGGAAGTGCCCCTTCCCGGGCGCCCTCTAGCCGCCTAGGCAGCCAGGACCGTTCATCCAGGAAAATTGTTTTATGTTTGATGTGAACTTGTAGCTGTAAAATGCTGTCAAAAGTTGGACTGAATGCCTAGTTTTTAGTAATCTGTACATTTTGTTGTAAAAAGAAAACCACTCCCTGTTCCCAGCCTCTCACATTTTTTATGGGCATTGACAAATCTGTGTATATTATTTGGCAGTTTGGTATTTGTCGGTCAGTCTTTTTCTGTTGTAACTTATGTAGATACTTGGCTTAAATATAGTTCCTAAGAAGCTTCTAATAAATTATACAAATTAAAAAGATTTTTTTTCTGATTAAAACCCTCCTTTTTGTTTGGTTTTGATTTTTTTTAATTTTTATTTTTTGGTTGGTGGGGGTCTCATTCTTGGCTTGATGAGATCCAAATTGTTTGGGTTTGAGCTCAAGAATTCTGAACCAGCTAAGGAGGTGAAGTCCATAGTTCTTGCCCCATGGAAAGAGGGAGTTTTGTTCTACCAGGAATTGAGTGGAATCACCTTGTGAGCATTCTTGAGACTCCACAATGGAAAAGCCAAACTACTTGCACCCGGAGGGAGAGAGGAAGAGAAAGAAACCAAAGGAC
The DNA here is from genome assembly GCA_963573935.1 of Arctocebus calabarensis. Lineage (NCBI taxonomy): Eukaryota > Metazoa > Chordata > Mammalia > Primates > Lorisidae > Arctocebus > Arctocebus calabarensis. The sequence continues at coordinate 15,725 of CAUYON010199019.1, forward strand.
ACTTTTTTCTTTTTCTTCCTTCCTTCTTTCTTCTTTTTTTTTAAATTTAAAACCAGGCTTCTTTTTTTATAGAAAACTCAGGACTATCTATTGTAGTCTTACACAGCTGAGCCAACATTTAAAACAGTAGGCCAGGAGACCCATTTTAAACAACCCTGCACAGGCTGTCATTTTCAGTGGAGGATTGCTCCTGTAGATTTCACCATCAAACCTTTTTCCTAATCTGTGGCTGAACTCCTTCATAGTTAGAATTTGATGGCAGGCTGTTTTTGAAAGTATGGAAATCATTCCTGAATTTGTTTCTGCTCTAAAATGACAATCTCTACTCAGGGACCAGCAGTGGCAGCCCCCAGCCCCTACTTCTTTGGGCTGCCCTGGCCTCTGCCAGTGTCAGAGAGGGTGGCTAAGGATGCCTGGGGAAGGACTCAGGAGCTGGGGTTTCACTCTCTAGGCTCTTAAATCTTTGCAACAAGAAATCTTTCACCTCACTTGTGGTTCTTTCTTCCGACTTCTAACTTCCCAGTCTCAGCGTTCAGATGATTGTGTTGGGGTAGGGTGTGTGTGGAAGGAATGGTTCTGGACGGAGAGAAAAATTGCAGTCCCTGGATGGGTTGTTGCCATTTCCCTGTCACCTCTGATAAGTCTACCCAGGAAAGGCAGCAGAAGGGGCGCGGGGGGTGGGGGGGTGGGGGCAGATGCCCCTCCCAGCACTTCCCTCTGGGCCTGGAGGTGTTCGATTATGGACGATTGATTGATACTTGGCTTGTACTTACTTCTTACCTACATTTTCAACTTTCTTTTTCCTTTCTTGCCCCTCTGTCCCTATTCATGCCTCTCTTTTCTGTCTCCATCTCTCTCCACTCCTCCCCAGGAGCTTGGTCGAGTCCTTGCAGTTTTCTCGCGGACTTCCTATGGTCTCTACTCGTTTGATGTCTTAGCGCTAAGGGCCATGGCCAGCTTTCTCCCTCAGAAACCCGGGCCTGGCTACTGGGATAGTGTTCCTGGTATCCAGACGGGACTTCTAGATGCCAAGATGGCTGGTTGGGTGTAGTGAGCGTCTGGATGAAAGGAATCGTAGCAGGTCTTACATTTCAGAAAATCCAAACCGGAAAGTTTAAGCACTTGCGTTGTAGTAAGCAGCGGCTGGGGCTGGGCAGGGACGATGGGTACCGCAGCTGCAGTTTGACGCTCAGATCCGATACCAGGGGTTGGAGCTACGCCCGACCGGTCCCCTCGCCCCGCACAAGCCTGAAGCGGTGGCAGCCCCAAATCCCGGTTCTAGCCAGGAGCGGCCGCTGAGGGTCACACTTTTAGTAAAACTTACCACCCTTGCACTGCGTGGAGTTTTTATCAAATACCTTCTTCTCCCCGCCGCGGTCTAGAGGCGGCTTAGTCTGAAGTCTATTTACTCATCCCGGGGAAAGGTGAATTCAGCCGGGTCTGCGGATGCGACCTGGACAAACAGGGCCTCGGCTGCTCCTCGCCCTCAATGACTCGGGGTCCACCCGCTCCTGGCTGGGGACTTGTCACAGCTGCAGGAAGAGGCCCTAGAGCGCAGTCTGACGAGCTTCACTAGGAAACTAGGCACCGGCTGGGGTCGCGACAGAGGTTCCACAGCCTGGGGACACCCTCCACCCCTGTGGCTCCGGGAAGCTGAAGGTCGTCCCCTTCCACAGTCCCCACCCCTGGCTCTCCACAACTCCGGCCCGATTTCTGGCTTCCCGGGGGAGAAATCATCATCCAGAGGAGGCCCCTAGGCCGAGGTGCCTGGAAGGGCCAGGTGCTTCGGACGTGTGGAGGCAGAACAGTCCACCCCGATCGCTTCGAAGCTTTGCTTCTGCCAAAGTGCCCTGCCGGTCCGTAGGCCCCGACGGCTGCGAGCAGTGGGGGAGATTCTGCAGTCAGCGCCCCCCTTCTCCTCTCCCCCACCCCCGCCTCGCCATGTAAACACGAGGACTTTCTTGAGAGCCCTGGAGAGGGGCTCTAGTGGCTTCGGGGCCTGAAACCCCTGGCTTGGCTTGTTTGATGTTTAGCAGCCCAAAGCGGCCCCCACCCTGGCCCCTGCCTGAAACCCGGAGCCGCGGGCGGGAGAGGAAGGAGAGGAGCGCTCTCGGCTGCGGCCTGGGAGCAGCCGGGCTCAGGGTTGGCGAGGACGGAGGGACGGAGCTGCTGTGAGCTGCGAAGAAAGGGGGCCTAGCCTGCCGCCGCCTCCCACCCGGGCGCGGGCTGGGGTCCTCAAGGCCAGGAGGGAGTGGGGGCAGGGAAGGCTTCGGCAGCCCGGCCTCCGCTCCACAGCGGCTGGAGCTGCCTGCTGGGAAGCAGCTGGGGGCCGGCGAGTGAAACCCGAGCCGGCCGGCCGGAGGGGACGCGTGGGGCTCACAGTCGCGGAGGCGGGACGCCCCTCGCCCGGCTTCGCAGGAAGCAGCTCTAACCATCGCTAGGTCTGGGCCTTCCGTGGGGAAAGAGCTGCTGGGGTGCCTTCTGAGGTAATTTAAATCCTCCTCGGGCAGGGCTCGGGTCAGACATTCTAGTCTCCGATTTTTGAGGCCCCAGGGAAGACTTCTCAGACTTGAGAGGCCACACACCCTTCCCGCGCGCTCGCCCGTGTCCCCGCGTCGGTGCGGGGCTACCTCGAGGCGCGTGTGCGGGAAAGGTAGCTGAGTCTTTTCTCAGGCGACCCGAGATAAGAGGAAATAAGAGCGGGGTTTTCTGACTTCCAACTCATTAGGGACCAGGTAAGGTCAATACTTTCTCTATTATGTCTTTATCTTAAAAGTGGGTCAATTTAAGATAAGGGAAAAAAAAATCCAGGATCTGTGTGAACCGTGCTGATAAAGACTGACCCCTTTTCTGAACTGTAAGCAAGCCAGGCAGACGTTCATTTTCTATAAACCAGAGAGTTGTGAGAAGCTGCCTTGAATTCTGATCGGATGTCTCTAGTCTCTCTAGACGTTGCCCCCTCTTCCCTACTCCCCACCCCCAAGTATCAGAGTGAGGACGCAGACGGAGCAGGCAATGCTATTTGTGGAGAACTAGGAAGCCCCGTTGGGAAATGTGAATGGGAGGTGATATGATTCTTAGGCACGGTTTCCTATTTTGTTTGTTTCAAGCTCGACTTTCTGTGAGGATGGAGGGGAAGGGACGGGTCTGGGGGTTGGGGTAATGAGTGATTTGTTTGAGGTGCGGGTTAGGAGACACTGAGCTTGTGTTCCACTGGCCCTCCCTGCCTTCCTCCCTGCTGGTGGGTTCCTCCTTGTGCACCTGAGCTCCTGAGCCTTCAGGCTACCCTCTGTGGGGTCCAGTTTGGGATCCTGCCTCAATTTGGAGCACAGAAAGTTTTCTGATGCCTTTTTGACCAATTGCTTCTGGAAGGAGTGTACTATCTCCAGCAAGAGCAAGTTTGTCCATCCAAGTGGCTGGAGGAGTTGGGTATAGATGGGAGTAGAGGAAAAGATGTGTTTCATGGAAGGAGAGGGTTGGAGTTTACATTGCCCTCACTCCCCCCACACCCTTGTATTTGTGTTTCTAAACTTTCTTTAATGAATTTCAAAGGAATGGAGGAAGAGGAGGCTCAGCAACTTTCCAGCACAGCTTTGGCTTCATGAAGCTGTAGCTGAAGTGGCCAGCTGCATTTCTGATAGTGACCTAATGCCCAACTTGGTGGACATTTAGACATGATGCTGGGCTTCTGTTCCTGTCATCTGATGATGCTTCTCTTCTGATCTCTGCTTCATGGGTAGTTATTACCTTTATTATTGTGAGTTTTATCAAAGTTTTAGAAAAGATAAAACTTAACTCAACTTTCCTGCTTTACTTTTGCTATTTGCAGGACACTGCAATGTAAATTAATTACTGTTAGTGTTCTCCCTGAAATATAAATAAGACACACACATAAATATTACAGGCAGGGGACTTGCTAAAGAGAACTATGGCCTTTGACATAAAATTCACATGTGATTCTGCCTACTGTACACGGTATAAGTACTGCATGCAGACCGATGTCTGCCTGTGCATGTATGCATGAAAGTATGCACACAATGCATCCCATGCACATGTGTATTGCTCTCGTATATTTATTTAATAAGATACTCAAAAGAAATGTTTAATATAGAATTCTCTTAGTAAGAGATTTTACAGGACCTGTTAGATGCAAGAACATTGAATACATTCATTATCTCAATTAAGATGTCACATAAAACAGTTTCCCTTAAAAATCAAATAAACAAAACCTTATTTTTGCCCATTTTAGAGTGTATTGCCTTTTGGTATTTTTGCCCAGAGTGTATTGCCATGTGACACTCTGGGTAACTAATTATGTTTTAGAAAATATTAAAATTTGTTCTTAAATTGAACTTAGTGCCTGAGGCACAGTAGTAGATGAGACTTTGTGAGGCAATCTGCAACAAAAAAATATGGTCTCTTGTGGCCCTTATATTATCCATTAAAAGAAATCATTAATATGAATACTACCATCCAAGAAGCAGAACAGGTACAATACACAAACGTTTCTGCTCATTTGTAGGGGTGTCCTCTAAATGTTGGCATTCACGTGATAGTGGAAACACAGAGTTGTCTGACAAGAAGATAAACTTTATCTCTCCTTTCTCCTTCATTTCACACTTTTCTGGAGACACCATCCTAGAAGTTTTGTTAGTAACAGCAGACTGTTGGTGTTAAACACTGCATTTCTAGGGTTTTTGTGATTTTTTAGAATTTTATTTCTACAAAATCAAAAGATGTCAGGGCATGAAGTGTCCTTAGATACCGCACCCCATCGCTGTGCCCTTTCTATGCAAAACCACGCAGAATGGTCTGTCTCCACCTTGCTTGGCATTCTCCTTCCTAATGTTGCCGATGAAAAGTGTCCAAAGTTCTCGGAAAACAAGGGCCTACGTGGGGCTGATTTACCTGGTCTCTTAAGTCACGCATAGGCTGAGTGCGCACGCGCAGATGTAAACCTGGGAATTACCGTAATGACGCGAAAAGGTTGGAGACTTGGTCCTCTGAGTTAACTGCTCGCTCTGCCGCAAACCAGGAGACGGTCAGTCAGTGTTTAATGTACTGACTATGCCTGTGTGTAAATCTCACCCAGAAGAGTTACGTTCCCCGTTGACACTTCCAGAGCATCAGGTCTCTAAACAGACTTGTAGGGACAGGCTTTTCCCAAGAGACTCTGAAGTCACAGAGGATTAAAGCTCTCTCCCTTCCTGGCCACTTGATGGTGCCTGGAGGTCTGCAAGGCCTGGGTGGGGACTAGAAGCTTCCGGGCTGGGCTTTGATGACTTCCTCCTTCCCTTCTGACTTTGCTTAGGAAGAATTGCCACACTCAAACTACCAGAGTGCTCAGCACACATTTCCCCTCCTCTAGCCAGGGCAGGCAGAAATTGTAGCTAGTTCATTACTACCCACCAACGAGCAGTATAAATTGAAATGTGAATTATTGCTCCCTGGCAGGACTGGTGCAGCAAACTTCGGAAGGGCTGCATTATATATCACACCTACCATTCACACAAGAGCTAAAGCTCGGACATCTCTCTACATATTTACATAGTCCATTGGCTTCATACTGTTATCAAATGGCATTCTCGGTATTTTAACAAATAGCCAGCTGCCCCCCCCCCCCCGCTCATAACTCACCACTGGATGTGGATAAAGAGAAAACCTTTGAGATGTTTGGTAGCATATAGGCCCTTTGACATTCACCTTCTTGTACAAATAATTTTCTAACAATTACAATGCCGCATCAACATAAAATTGATTGTTGAAAATTCTTGACAAGCCAAAATACTTAAATTGTGTTTAGTCGTGTGTTTTGTAACATGCAGGGGATTTTGTACATATGGATCTGCTCTTAGGAAAGACAGAAGGGGGGCTAGAAAGGAGGGAAGGAGAGAGGAGAGAAACCACAGGGCCTGGTGAGAGTGTGGGGTGCTGTTGGTGTTTGGCTGGTAGCTGGGTCCGAGTGTTGAGGTGGGATGGGTAAGTGTGTGGTGTGTGGCGTCTAGGAGGCGAGTCAGTAGTGTAGGCCTGAAGAAGCTGGGAGGTGGTGTGTGTACCACCACTGAGCTTTGGGCTGGTAACGCAATGGCAGTGTAATTATCTAGATGATACATGCTCCAGTGGCAAAAAGTTGCAAAATAGATGTACGTCCTGGAGAAGACAGAGTACATAGGTCTGCAGCCATCATCCTTTTTTCAATACATTTTAAACAAGAGGATCTAGCGAGTGATTCTGATTCAATACACATAATCAGTTTGCAAGTCTTATTTCCATTTGAAAACAGGGCCATTTGCAATCATAAGAGCCGGACACGCTAAAAGATACAGAGTGCATTCCCAGCAGATGATGGGTGACAGAATCTGTAGGCAAGCACTAAATATTTTCTTCTGGCTTCAGACCTTGTGCATCAGTCTTTCCTCCCGATGTATTTTACATGGAATATTCCTATTGAATATATAATTTAATTGAAAATCGAGACTCAATGGCTGAGGAGGGAAAGCCGACAAGAAAGGTGACAGAGACACCAGGTTGCCAGAGCTTCTCCTGGACGCTGGTTAACAATCATTTAATGTAGAATTACACTGGGTAAAGGGTAGGATGGAAAATCTGATTTGTTTTATAAACGAATGGCCACCGCAGCCAGGTGTGGCCCAAAACTAAAATTCTTAAGCTGGCGCTACGAAGCCCTGAATGTCCGGGTTCAGGGAGGACAGTGTGGGGCTGGAACGAGGAATCTCCGAGAAAGCCGTGGGACAACCCCGCAGCTTCCCAGCGACGCACCAAAGACCCGCGGGCTCGTCGCAGCCCGGTGGTTCCAAACTGGCTGTCAGGGGTCTCAACTAGAAATGTGTTTACTTGAAATCCCAGCTATTTCATGGTCTCTCATCGTGAAAGTTTTGGTTGCCAAGGACCCAGAAAAGCAGCGTGGGCAGCCTTGTCCGCCCCGCCCCCGCCCAGGCGTCGGTCCCTTGCCGGGATTCCTGCCGGTGGCCTCCCCGCCCCGCCCTGGCGGTGACTCGCGTCCCTTTCCCGCGCTGGAACGACCTCCCCACCAGGCCGCCCGCGGACACCGGCCTCAGCCCCTCCTGGGAGTCCGGTGTTGGAAATAGAAGCTTCCCAGAATTGGGGCCCTAGGGTCCCAATGTTAGGTTCATTGAGTCACGAAGATGATGCAACCTTTACCTGAAGGGATTTTAAAAGATCTTAAACCACTATCTTTTTTTGTTCAAATAAGCAAAATCAAACAAAGCCAGAGAACTACTGTTTTCTTAATGAGTTGGGTTTTTAGGAAAGAAGAGATTCCGTCTCTTCCCAGACATCATCTACAGAACTTTTAATAGACTGAAGGTCAATCTATCACTATATATTGTGTGCTCAGATTCCACTTTTATTGCCAAAGGAGATATATTAACCTCGAGTTGGTGCCTCTTAGGCAGGCCGTCGGGTTTCTAGACGCCGTTGCAATACAGTTTTGCCTCTGGGAAGAGCTAAGGAGAACCAAGAGATGGAATGTGTGTAGTGTGGAGACTGGGGTGGGGTTCTGTACAGCTCCTGGCTGTGCTTGCTCAATCTTCTGAAAAATTCATCCTAAAAGCCCCAGTATTCCATTAACAGATGCTAAATGACAGGAACCATAAAGATCTAAACACAGTCTTCCTTCTTACAGCCTCCTTCAGCCCGTGCCCTAAGCTATAAACTCTCTAGATCTTTTTCCTTTCTAGAACTCCTTGGCAGATAACCCAGAGTGGTTCTGAGGCACTAATCTACCTGACAAGAGGTGTGGGGTTGGAGCTTCGGCCTCCCACAGCTCCCACAGGGCTCCTTAGTTCTGCAAGAGACAGGAGGTTAGGGTGAGGCTGGGACAACAGGATCCATTCTGCCAGGATAAAGGAAAACAAGCTCCCGTGCCAGAGGACAGTGTCCCAGACTAGAGTGGACAGAGGGTGGTGCATAGGCACGTGATACTTAAGAGCAGCAGAGAGCCAGAGCAGGTTTCCAGGGCAAGAAGTTTCAGCCACTTGAGCCCCACAGAGATATGGTAACCACGTGACTATTTCTAGAAGCGATAGTGGATTTGTGCTGATCTCGTCACACCCTTCCAGACCAAGAATACACAGGCTCAGGATTGCTAGCTCCAGTCTTCAGGTGCAATCCTGGACAGGGAGGAAAAAACCCTCAGCCCACCTTCCTCTCTCCTCCCTACCTCCCAGTGCTGCAAGAGGGAACTTTTCATTAGGACCCAAAGGTCACCTGTAGGAGTATCTTATTCTTGTATCTATAGCTCTATGTGACTGTTACCCACTTTTCATTTGTTTCCTGGTCCTCCCCCCTTTCCATTTCTTCATCTTAGTGTCTATGTTCTACTCACTTTCTGGTTCTTGTCCAATTCCAGCCTCACGGCTGCAGTCTTACTTTATAGGCAATTCGGTATCATTTTCCTAATGTCAGCACTAAAAGGAAAAGCAGACAAAGTGGATGGGTTAAGTTGTAAATAATGAAAGCCAGCAAAGTCCATCTGGGAGATTAGTTGGGGAGTAAGAAGACCAGAAAATGACCAAGGTCAGCCTATCAGAGGACGGGGGAGAAAAATGGTGGAAGCAAAGAGAAGCTGCAGCCCGGAGAAATTCAATTAATGCGAGTCGAGGGGAAGGACCTAAGGCATAAGCCTCGCCTGGGGGGCAGGCGTAGAGCAGGGTAAGGCGGCAGCAGATACGTGTGTCCGCGTCCTAGCTCAGGGGCAAATCCAGAAAGCCCTGCCTTTCCTTCTGCCAGGCCCCAAGAAGGGGACCATCCCGCTAGAGCAAATTAAAGGGGTGGAGAGCCGAGGGGTCCACCCTGCTCCTCCAGCCTGGACAGCTCCGGGTTCTGCGCCCTGGGGAGAAACAAGTTCCGGATAACCTGGCGGCAGAGGGCGCAGCCACAGAGAGAGGAAAATAGTAGCTTCTGGAGCCTTCCATGGAAACAGATAAAACTCCTTGTAGTTGGGAGAAGGGACTTTAGAAAAAGAACCCCTTGTTCTCTCCCCCGACCCCGGCGGCTGGACAGCTCCCGCTTTAGACCCAGCTAACGCGGCTCCAAGCCGAGATCACGTGGAGGGCGCCCGGGCTGCCGCGTAGTCCGGCGGTGCGAGTCTGCTGGGTCTGGGCACACCATGGCCCTAACCTTCGAGTCCTGAGCCGCTTCTCAGCAAGGAAGGCAGATCCCGAGAGAGCGATCCCTTCCCTCCACCCGGCTTGGCAGCATGTTCTGGGGGCTCCTCATACCCGAACCCTCGGGCAGCTCGCAGCTACGGCGCCCTGAGACTGTGGCGCGCGAGGAGCGGGGTGGGGGCTGCACTGCGAGGGGACCTGCAGCCCCAGGGCCTTTCCTTTTATAAGAGTCGCACACACTGTGGTATATATCTTAGCTGCAACACAAGCCTTTTAAAAGCCCAGCGTGACACCGACTGCATCAGTGAGGACCTCATCTGGTTGGTGACCGCCGCAGCGCGCATTTGAGACGCCCGGGCCCGGCGGGCTCGTCGGGCGGGAGGGCGGCCGCTCCGGCTTCCCGCCGTCGGCTCCCTCGTTTGGGCTGAGGTGTCCGAGTTCCCGCCCGGCGGTCGCTCCGCCGTCCGGGCCTTTCCCGGCCAGAACCAGGCGCCGACTGGCGAAGTCAGCGTGGCCGGTCCTCGCCAGCTGGTCAGCCTCCCCAAGGCTGGAGGCCGAGCCCGCATCCTTCCCTGGCGACCCGCGTGCTTCCCTTCCCTCCACGTGAACGTTCTCCGATAACTTTCGAGGCAAAGATTTCCATCTTTGGGGCGAATTTGTTTCATCTCTCCTAAATTCAGAAACGGAGTCTTCAAAAGTCTCCATGTGTGTGTTTATTTTTTTCTAGCATTCAAATGAATGCGAAGCCACGGATCGAATCCCGTCACTCCTTTGGGGTTAGCTTCTCCCGATATTTCACACGGAAAACAAAACTGGGTCCCTCTTATTTGTGCTTGTCCTTAACCTTTGCAGCAACTGCTGTAGATGCGGCTCTGTCCGTGCTCTAATAGATTTTGCCAGGGGCTGGTGACAGAGAACTGATTTCTTTTCTATTAGGGTTTAGCACATCTTTGTTGAAGGCCTGTAGAATGACCAGGGATTAGATTTGCATCTCTTAGACGCCCTGTGTGGTCTTTGTGCGAAGCTTGTAACTGTTAAAAATGACTTGTTAGGAAGCGTGTGGGCTCTCATCGCTCTCCTTTTGACAGAATGATTGTGAAATTCAGATTGGCCCTGTAGGATTTAGCCCGCAGATTCCACCTGAACCCTAAGCAATTAGACCCTAATCTCACTGCAATCATATTTGAGTTAGGGTTTGTTGCACTTTGTTTACTTCAATTAAAAGCAGTGGAATAATTTTTTTTCCAGCTTTTAAAATGAAATCTCCAGGCATAAAATCCTTAGGGCTCAGTAGAAACGATTTTGGTAGCTATGGGGCTTTCTTTTCTGTGTGGTTTTCTCCTAGTCCCCACGCCCACCCCCCTCCTCCATTTAAATAACTTCTTTTTTTTTTTTTTTTTTGCCACTGTTGCTCGCTAATGCCCGAAGCATCTTCGCAGCGCTTGAATTCGGGTCGCCTGGGTAGATCCGCGTGGAGATGATGCCCAGCTGCTCGGGCGCCCAGGTCCGGAACCCCCAACCCCCATGCAAACATCCCATTCAAGGGCCCCGACGGGGCGCGCAGGCCCGGCTGCCGCGTGGAGCTCCCCGCGCCCGCCTGCGCCCTGTCCCTGCGGGCTCCGGGCAGGAGGTGCCGGCCGAGCCCCTTTCTTCCTAAGGCGCCTGCGAGGCTGCGCAGTCAGCTTGACCTCCGAGCGCGTGTCGGAAGGGTCCAGCCAGCGCGAGCGCAGCTGCCTCGGGGACCCACTGCGGCCCCGACCCGGGCTGAGCTTCAGCACCGCGTCCCTGTCGCCCAGCGGCCTCCTCCCGGCGGGGTCCTCTCTGCGGGCAGCGGCCCGGCCGGTGTCCAGTAGCCGACGACCCTCCGGCCCGAGAGCCCGCGGGCTCTGCAGTCTCCTTGCCAGGCTTCGGCGGCCCAGCGCCGGGGCTTCGGGGCCGCCTCCCGTCGGTCAGGGCGGGGTGGGGGGTAGTTGCCCAGGTCGTCGGGATCCCTGCAGTTCCCAAGGGTCGGCGCAGTTACTAGCAAATGCAGCCACCTTGGCAGCGTTTCTTGATCAATGGCGTTTACAGCCCTCGTTTGTTTACCGGGTGCGACTTTGTCGCTTTCATTTACTCTGAACATCTCGAGAAGACCTGACAGTGACTTTGGGTTGTTTTCCTTCCATTTTGATTCGTGACCACTTTTTTGCTCGCGTACGGTTGATTCAGTCCCCGGTGTTACCGCTTCACCTTTCCCAGCCAATACCAACGAGCGATCCAACATCGGGTGTAAACAAGAGAAACTTTCCAACAGAAAGGACTTCAATGCTGTTTATTTGGAGGGGCACACCTCGTTTTAACTTTTACACCCAATAAACTTTTAAATAGGAAATACTACGGGGGTCATTCACCTCCCAGAAGATTTTAAAAATTTGTTTCTTTGTATTTAATTCCGTAAGGATAAAGAGAAAGCCAGATTACAACCTAGCTCTATATTTGTAACTAAACAATTTTAAGTGAAGAGAAAGTACTTGGCTGATACTAGGCTCTCCATAAACGCAGAACCAGACTATCTGTAGTATCGTTCAAAAGCTAGTAGTGCTTTTCCCCAACATTTTCTGAGGTACAGTCTATTTAACAGGTCCACCTCTTTAATTCTTACAGCTGGTTATCCTTCACTTTATTAAGAATTTTTAAGAAGTCGCAGGAATAAATGAGAGTTTCTATCTTGAGATTAGATGGGGGAGGTGGAAATGTGGTTTTGGAGAGAGGAGGGAGGCAAGGCTGTGCTATAATAATGTCTTTGAGATCTACCCAGAGAAGTCCTGATCTATTGATTGAGGATTCCTGCTTCAAACCAATCCTGTGTGCAACATAGCACAGTTTTTCATTTGTGAATAGGAACTGTATCAAAACCCTAGTGTGACCATGACAATTGGGTAATCATACACAAGGCATCTTTGCTAATGGAGAGATTCTGTAAATATGTTTCTAGTGAATACACAGATAACAGTCACAGTGGAAGGGTCAGGTGCCACAAATCATAGATTACTCTGCCAAGGGTTGCCAGCCATCTGAGACTTGGAAGGACATTAACTGCCTTTGCATTCTCAGAATGCTTTCCTCAGTTCGTGATTTCACTTACTTGACCCTACTTCTGTCATTAAAAGCTGGCAGGCACAACCAAGGGCAAGCAGGTTGGCTACCTACCCTTCTGGCAGCCCTCCAATATTCTCATTTAGCTGCCAGGAGACACGGAGAGGAGTGAACCACTCAGGAAACCCTGTAGGAGCCTCTGGAAGTTACTAGGAAAACTTTAGTGGCAGCGGGCAAGACCACCAGTCAACCCATTTTTAATGCTCCCCCTCATATCTGGAGTAAAACACTGGAGGAATTCTGCCCTGGAAGGGTAAGGAGGGGAACAGAAGTGACTAGGTATTGGGTCTCTCAAGCAGTTTCCCCGGAAAGCAAGTTGCAAGTACATTACTTGATACTCCTCATCTGAAAACCATCACAAAAAGAAGCAGGACCTTCATGACTAACAAGGAACAAAAATCAGGAAGCCTGGGGCCTTGTCAGCTAGCTGCAGAGGGAAAAACCAAGAGCTTTTAATGAAATCTGGAGGACTATCACTTCTTGTCATGAGAGCAAACTTCTGGCTTTTAACATTTGCTTTAATAGAGAAATTATTGCTAAATGGATAACATTTAGGCACTCAACTTGCAGAGAAATGGGAAATTAAAGTTATATAAAAACAGAGTTTCCCTACCTCAAAATGAAACAAGTTGGTGTTTCTAATACAGGGACATCTTGTAAGCGAAACACATCTCTCGCAAATATCAGCGTTCTGTTTCTGAGGCTGTAAAATCCAGGAATGTAAGGTGAAGCAGTCATAGGATGAGGCGAGACTTCCCGGGTTCCCTCTGTTGGGAGGGCAGAACCCTTTCTCATGTTCTGATGCTGGAAGTAGTTAGGGATCTAAAATGAACTTTCATCACTGGAAGTGAAGGCACAACTTTTACAAGTAGGTAACATGAAAGGGGGGCGTCTTCTCCAGGGGGCTCACTCGTGGGAGGCCTTTTGGCACTTTTTGAGCACAAAAGAAAGGTACAAATCACTGAAGTGTGAGTGATCATGAAGGCTAGAAAATTGTATTTTTAGAATAATATTGTATTTTCTAATCTACCAAAAGGTCTCTAGATGTGAGATATAAAAAAACTAATTTAAAAAAAAATTATATTATCACATTAGCACATTCTTAAAGAATGGAGATAGACATTAGTCATCTGCATTACCAAAGAGGAAACATATTTAAAAGCAGATGACAGATTTGTGCCTTATAATTTAAACAATACTGAATGGTGAATAATCTTCCAAGTTCATTTAAGCAGGGATGAGAAGAGAGAATATCTATAAAAGTGAATTTAAAAAGACCTTATTGTACAAATATGCCTAACCCCCCATTTTATTAGCTTATAATGCAAACCATTACTTGCTCTTATTAATAACAGTCATTTTAATGTAATAGATTCATTTCAGATCCTTAAGAAACCCAAAGCCCAGGTCTTTTTATAAGTTTATGAGGAACTTCCAACTGGCTTTATCTAAGTTGGAGGCATAGATACATTTTTTCTTGCTTATTAAATAATAAAGTTGAAATTTACACTGATGACTATTTTCCACCTTAACTAACACTTCCTGTAAGAGTTTTTCTTTCAAGACAATGGAGAGCAAGTGGACAAAAGGACATCCCAAGCCTATAGGCAGTCACATTTTACAATTTAAATGTAGAACTATACACAACCATATTCTCTCCTTCTATTCCCCCCCTCCCCCCCCCCCGTATATCTGCTATTAGCCAGTTTCTTGTATAGTGCCTGGCACATAATATTTGCTCAGTAAATACTTTCTGAATGAAAGAATTTGTGAGACACTTTCACTATTTCCTTGGTTATAATCTTTTCAGCTATGCAAAATATAAAGGTAAGGCAGTATTATTAGCATTTTTCTTCTTATGTGAACAAAAAATTGTTAAAATTCAAGGTGTGTTTGACTCAGAGTGACAGAAAAGAGTCTCCATTCTTCCCCAGTCAGCAAAAGAGGATTCTCCTCGTTTGTTCCCCTGCCTATGTAAATTAAAACTATGTAAAATGATGCTGCCATGTTTAAAACAAACAAAAAGTTCCATATGCAATGCAAATCAATAACCTGGGGAGTTTTTAGAGTTATTCTCTTTCTACCTTCCAGACTAAACTTTCAAGACCTTTGCAAGTCTAAAGAGTAACCATCTTCTGAAGTGATGAGGGAACAATAAAGTCACAAATCCTACCATTCTTTAGGAGGTAGAGTTGGAAACTGGCCCGTGTGGTCTTGTGTACCAGAGAATTTAAAAACTAGCGCTGATTGTTAACAATAGTGACATGCAGGCCTGCTCTGTGGAACATGCTGGAGTAAGGTCTGCTATCACTGCGCCCTCACTTCTGTCCTGTAGTGAGGGTCCTTCACAGTTGAGTAGGGACTAGGAGACACAACAGAGCTGATGGGGTCGAGTCAGGGAGGAATCTGGAAATTGGAAGGCTTCAGGGTTGGGGTGCCCTGTGCCAGGGGGGTCTGGCTCAAGATTATTTACATGTTAAAGGAAGAACATAAGGGCTAATTCTTTTTAATTTTAAACATGATTTTTTTTTTAACCAGCAAACAGAGTATTATTTCAGGAGGAAAATATGTGCCTATGTACCAAAGCTGTTCCTGGCTTCAGCAGAGAAGGCTCCCTTAGAAGACCTTTGCATCTGGGCAGGGTTTACTCAGTAAGTTGCGGAAAACTGGACAGAGTCAAACAGCAGTCGAACTGTAAATAAGCTAAGACTTAAATCTAAATTTCATTAGTTTAAAACCAGAAAAATTTCAGCCAATGGCTCCAAGCCTATAGCTCAGCGAAAGCTAAGGCTCCAGCCGCATATACTGGAGGTGGTGGCTTCGAATCCAGCCCAGGCCTGCAATGACAACTACAACCCCCCCCCAAAAAAAATAGCTAGGCATTATGGCAGGTGCCCATAGTCCTAGCTACTTGGGAGGCTGAGGCAAAAGAATCGCTTAAGCCCAAGAGTTTAAGGTTGCTGTGAGCTGAGATGTCATGGCACTCTATTGAGGGTGATACAGTGAGACTCTGTCTCAAAAAAAATTTTTTTTCAGCCATGCATGGTGGCATGCACCTGTAGTCTCAGGAACTTGGGAGGCTGAGATGGGAGGATCACATTAAGACAGGAGTTCAAGACTGCAGTGTACTGTGATCATGCCTGTGAATAGCCACTGAGCTCCAGCCTGGACAACATAGCTACACCCCATCCCCATTTTTAATTTTTATTTATTTATTTATGTATTGATTTTAGACTGAGTCTTACGCTGTCATGGGTAGAGTGCCGGGGTGTCATAGCTCACCACAACCTCCAACTCCTGCTCTCAAGAGATCCTCTTGTTTCAGTTTTTCTATTTTTAGTAGAGACAGGGTCTCGCTTTTGCTCAGGCTGGTCTCAAACTTGTGAGCTCAAGCAGTCTACCCACTTCAGCCTCCTAGAGTGCTAGGATTACAGGCGTGAGCCACCACACCTGGCCCAACATCTCCATTTAAAAAAAATTATCTTTTGAAGCACACATTGGCATGAAGATATTGATACTACTTCCTGTTTTTATGTAAATTTGCATTTATAGTCTTAGGGGGTTGCAGGTGATCTTTCAACTGTGTTCTTAATAAGACATGGAAACATAAAAGGCAATGCTCTTTACCAACAACAGTGGCCTATTATTCACCCAAGAATTCTCTTCTTCATTCATATAAAGATAGCAGTTGATATTTCACCACCAACCTGAAGCCAAAGTCAGGTCAATTTAGTATAGGGAGAGAGTGATTGAAAAATTGCACTTGGAGAAAATGGTTGACAGAAACCTAAAACAGAGGTTTGTACAAATATTATCTTGTCAATGTGCATCTAGTTTAGACATTCTGAGGAAGAACTAGGGACTATCACTCTAAGACTTAAAGATTTTGTGATTAAGAAAAAAATGGTGGTCTATTTATTGATTTGTTTATTCATTCTTACACCAGACAAAGTATGAGTCACGGACAACAAAATAGGTGTCTGACCTCAAAGACAATGGATGTGGGGAGCTAGGCAAGAAAATAGACAATTGTAGTTCATTGCAATGAGTGGAGTAACACAAGGTCTGTGGAAGATGTGGGGGGATGCCAGGGATGAAGTATCTACTCTTGGCAGGAGGTGAGAAGGTAATGCTTGAGCTCTCATTTTGGAAGGAGGAGTATGGCTTTATGAGGCATTCAAGGCAGAGGAAACAGCATGCACAGAAGTCCAGCAGCAATGAGAAATCATATCATGTTCTGAGAATGCATACCTAGTTTGCATTGCTGGAGTGTGAAGTGTGAGGGGAGCGTCAGACGTGAAACTGAAGGGGTAGTACAGGCTAAACCCTTTGAAGACCTTTGAATGCCAGCCTAAGAAGTGTAGATTTTATCTTATGTAGCAGATGGAAAACCATTGAAAAAATTCAAACATGATCAGATGCGCATTTTAGAAAGGCCATGCAGTCAGCAGAGCAAGTCTGGCTGAGAAGTGGGGGCACCAGCAACAGTGAGGCACCGTGGTGATTGTTTTCACCTGCTTGCTTGGTATAGAGCGTCCTTTATTTAAACAGATGTAAATCCTGGCAAGAATGAAGGCATAAAAATATTTTTCAAAGGAGTGCTTTTTAAAGAAAAGGCCTGTTCACACTGGGTGACAATGGCGCTGATTATTTTGTAATGACCTGCACATACTTTTTATACATTGTTTTTCTTAATTATATGATTGACGTCCACCTGAGTGGACATTTCTGTGGCTATATTGAAAGACTGGGCAGTGTTGTAGAAAGGGCGTTACTAGGAGTCAAGAGACTGCTTGGAGCTCGGCTTTGCAGCTTCTTCTTTATAAGACCTTGGGAAAGTCACTTTACCTCTTTGGGCCACAGTTTCCTTCAGTTAAGAATGAGGGATGTAGTGTAAGTTATTTGTAATGCCACTTTCATCATTCTGTGGTTTATAACTTTTTTGGCACTGATTAATGTCTCTTAATGTTTATTTCTTACCTTAATGATTTTTCACAATTTTAAGAGCAACAGAAAAATCTGGCTATATAGATAGCCCCTAGATGTGATTTTTAGGGCAAAATCTGACTTTGATCCCACTACACATAATACACTTTGCCTTCCTCCTGGAAAGAGTAAGGATGTCAGTAGCTGTTTTGAAACTGTGGGCTACACATTTTATCCTCATATGAACAACAAAAAAGGACGATTTAATCACTTTTAAGGTCTACTAGGCTAAGTGAGTGATTTAGCTCTAATTTTTAGACTATGGATTTTCTTGTTCAAAATGATTCTATTTCTCAGGTCAAATCATTACATGTTTTCAAAAAACTAGTGTGTGGATAAAACTGTGGCTTATAAATTGTTGAAAGTGTGCTGTTTCTAATAATAGCCCCCTTATTTTGACTTCTGGATTTCTTTGGAAACTTCCTGTTATTTAATGCTCTTTTTTTTCTCACGTAAGGACCTGTTTACATTAGTGATATATCTTCTAGAGCTCTGGGAGTTCATACAGTTTATGCCTACAAAACATCACAGCACTGTTACCGTGCTTCAGAGACATGCAGGGGTCCCAGAGCAAATCAAAATGTTTTTAAATGTATGATATGTGTGAAGTTGATGAAAATTCATGACTTCTCTCTGTCAGGGCTGCTTGAGCTTAAATCATCAGAGAAAGGTGAGTACAAAGAATTTTATTTAATACTTTTAATTCTGGAATCCTTCCCACTGCTTGTTCATGGTTCCACATTTCAGTTCTCTTCTGTTCAACGGTCTAATTTTTTTTTTTAATTTTAAATAAAAATCGGCAGCGTGTTCCAAACTGCTTTCCAGAATTTTCTGCTTAAAGCATTGCTCAGATGTACAACTTTTAAAGGGGAACTGAAATGTGGTTTGAGAATATAGTCACGTACTCTAGAACATGCAAAATACACGTGAAAGCCTACCCAAGTGCTGTTAATTTAATGGATACACTTTATGGTTTAGAAATATTTTCAAATTTATCTTTTGAAATTGAAAAGACAATATTGCAGGGAATTTTTCAAAAATTAAAAAAGTCCCCCAATACTGTGGATATTGAGATCAGCTGTTTTTAAGTA
The DNA here is from genome assembly GCA_963573935.1 of Arctocebus calabarensis. Taxonomy (NCBI): domain Eukaryota; kingdom Metazoa; phylum Chordata; class Mammalia; order Primates; family Lorisidae; genus Arctocebus; species Arctocebus calabarensis. Next base: position 34,086 of record CAUYON010199019.1, read on the forward strand.
AAAATCCATTCAAAGCAAAATAAAAGGCATTGTGTAGTGTGTGCCAGTGAAAACTGGGAACACAAGGGCATTGCAGTTAATTAGAACCCAGCAACAGGACGCTTTGCGACATTCTCACATCAGCACACCATCTGATCTTCATAATACGAATTTCCCACAGTCCTGATGCAAAAAGGACTGACATAAATACTTGACTCATTAAAATTTAGACCATATTCTAACTGTTCTTTCTAGTAATGATTTTTAAGTCACTTTCATGAAAATAAGATCTTGAAAATCCCCAAGTGTTGTTTTATCTTCAATTTAGGGGAATAATCTTATTTTTTTCCACTTTAATTTTATACACATTTGAACATCAGGAGAAATATTGGTTCTTACAAATAGAAATCAGATCCCTTATTATATGCATTGTGTATGGCTATGGTGCATGTGAAAGATAACCAGGCTTTTCCTGTGCTGTTGAACCATTATACCATGAATGATTAATTAGTACATTATAAATAATGAAGTACTTACTACATTACGGTTTTTTTATACTAATAGAATACCGAACTAAGTAAATTAAAATCTACATCATACATGTTATAAAAGAGTATGTGATTCTTAATATTATTCCATTTCTACAATCCATTCAATGCCTGATCTCCCCAGAAAAGTTTTGCTTTAATTTATTACACTCAGAAAATGTTCTACTAGAAAAAAATATGGCCGTTGACATATTTTTTCGTTCATAGGCTGTTCATTACAAACATCTTTTTTCTTTCCTGCATTCTACTACTACCTTTTTTTTTTTTTTTTTTTTTTCTGACAGATTCTTTGTTACCTTGTCTTCACACATTAAAGGTAGAGCTCCCTCTGGCCCACTGAAGTGCTTCAAAACAGATTCGTAAGAATTTGTTAAAAATGTTTAACTTGAATCAGAAATCTGTACCTCTTGACAATAGTTTGTTGTTAAGTTTTATTTCATTATAAATGCTATTTTGTGGCTGTCTAGTGGTCAACCTATTTTAGAGGCAAAATTAGCTGTGAAACTATTGCTATTGATAAGAGAATTTTCTTCCAAATAAGTAGGTGATCCATTCTTTTAAGTTTATAAAGTGTAACTCACTGGTGGAAGTAATTTACTCTTCAAACTCTGCAGTCATCTCTTGAAAAAAAGAAATATGCTTTAGAAGAAAACAAATACAGTCCGGTTTTGACTATTTCGCTTTTTGTTTATTTTATGTCAGTCTATATATTTTCTCCTCCCCCCTCATTATACCAGATGTTTTTCTCTCCCCACGAAAAAACTTATTGCTAATTATGTTTTTTCTTGAACATTCATTATGTTTCTGTAGAAACAAAAAATAATGATAGTTTCAAGGAACTATCTTCTCTCTAGCACTCAACTTTTTTCTTTGTCCTTCCTTGCACAGATTGTCTTCATTACTGGAGGGTTTCAGCTAGGTTCTCTTTAGAAAATTTCTCTTTCTCCTGTTTTACAGAGGCGGCTTTGATGACAAACTCTTTATTTACAATACTCATCTGTACCTTATAAATGCAGAAAACAAAGCTATGTTAGGATGTAAATCTTTTTCTTACTACAGAGCCTATTAAAGCCATTAATATTTGTGTTTACATTTTAAACATTTGATATATTTGCCTGCTAGGATTGGAGCATCAGCTACAGATATTAACTGCTCCAGTGAAAAACAGTTTCAATCAATAAACTGAAATTGGCTCTGTTACATCTACTTTGATTTATAGGAATTTAAATAAGAATGGTCTAAAAATGCATATTATAATAACTCTGCTGATCTCTAAAATCAGTATTTTGTAAAACAAACAATTTAGGCAGAAAAGTCATTTGATAAAAATAATTGGTTCAGGCCAAATAGAATTCACATTCTCTGCCAGATTAATAATTTAGTGCCTGTTCTAACTTCAGTGGTACTTTATTAGACTCAATTCTCATTCCACTTAAAGTCTTAAGAAAAAAAATTCAAGTTCTTTATTTTCTTAAACTGTTTTATTTTTAAAGAAGAAAACAAGTATGAGTGAGTGGAAGAAGACCTCTAGCAGATTTACTCACCGTTCTTCAATTTCTCAAAGGTTTCCTTAAGGGGACAGGAATGTCATATGCTTTCAGCACAAAGGCAACTTTTAAAACAAAGACCTTAAAGAAAATCTATAAAGAAATTTGCTTAATAGAAAATAAGCTAAGTAAGCTCTTGTTTATAAACATTACCTAGACTACGAAATCAGAAAATCCTCAAATTTAATGAACTTTATAATTACCATAAGGCTAGTCTTTAATAAAGAACATCTTTTAAATATAATAAAAGCAATTGCAAGCAACTTCTGAAACTCACTTTGGGCAAGATATCTAGGGACACAGTTTGATTGGCTTTCTGCAGTTTTCTTAATTTGGGAGTTATGAAAAATTATGTAATTTCACAATGTTTCCAGGTAGTACTCTTACAGAGAATGTTGTGCAGTTAAAACCTTACAGACAAATAACATTAATTAACTCTTTTACAAAGAAATTATGTATTATTATTACTATTATTATTTTATTTAGTAAATGACCAAGCTATCTAGGTTGGGAATTAAAATAATTCAGGTTCTTAGCTATATTATAAAATATTCTTTTAATAATTTAGCAATTAATTACAAACCCCTCACACATAATTCATTTAGTATTTATTTTTGTAGCTTGAGATTTATATGCATTTAAATTTTATGGACTTTTTTAAAGGTAAAAATAATCTATTGTGAACTGGTTATGTTCATTTAAGGAAGTGTTTACATTTGGTGTTGCTTTTTAATGGCTAGAAATAAAATTGTTACATTCAGTTTAAGGCCATTATCAATTTCCTAAAGTTGTAAACATTTTGTTTAAATATTGTATTTGATAATGGAAGCAATTTTGTAAATATTAATAAATTTTAACTTTCTTGATGATTTTCTATCCTATTCAATTTTTAATTGCTTTACAAATATAAATACTATTTACTTTTAAAGGAATGAGTTTAGAATTTAGATTTCAGCTTCACCCTCATGAAAGAAAGTTTAAAATCTTCAACAGGGTTATGAACTTTTTACTTGCCTTCAATTCATCTGTCTAGTACAAAAGTGAGGTGCCAGAACTAACCAGTGAAACTACCCAAACTAGAAATCAACTGAGAGAATAGTCAAGAAAGAAAAAGGAAGAGTTTCAGGAAATGATATTTTCCCATCAGTGGCGAGGCATGCATACATTAAAGGCATAAAAGGCAGCAGACGCAGAAACAAAAGCTGGTGAGCTAAGGATCCTGCAAGTCTGAATTAACTAAATGGAAAAAAAATCAAATTATTCTGCTTAAACTTGTTCACTAATAAAAGGAGAATCGCTTTTGTTAAATATGCTTGGTGTGATTATCAGGCAAAATTTTTTTTCTCCCAGACATCTATGAATAAAACATGCATTTGAACATTAGGTAAACAAACAATAAATGGATGAGTTCAGTTACAACATAATAACATTTTATTTAGAAAACATATATAATCATATTTGTATTGGCAATCCAAATTTAATGACTTCTTTCAGTAAAATCAAAGTGTTTAATGTGGGAGAATTGCTTATTATTTGCCTGGTTTTTGCCCTATTTTCTCAAAGAAACAAATTTTTAAGGTCTGCTAAGCTTTCATAAAATAGATAAAATGCAAATTTTCAGAAAGTAATTTTCTTTTGAACCATCTTGATTTTAGGTTATAGCTGCTCTAAAAATAAATATAAAAATCCATTTCTGGGACTTAGTGAGGAAACGTTTCCAGCCTAAATAGTTTGGGCTGATCTGAACGAGACTGTGTAGCTGAACCGGTCTTTGGCTTCTTAGCCATTTCATTAACACAGCATCTTCTGTGAAATATGAATGAGAAGAAACCATTTACAATAAGAAAAGCAAACAACAGAATGAATTTCCTCTGTTGGTGTTTTATAAGACTGTTAAACAGAAAATGGAGGGAAGAACTCTCTTTAGACGATATCACTTAATTAAGTAAAGCATCCTAATCAGAGGCCCCTCCAATTGTAATGACTGTAGGGAGTCAAGTACATTTCTGTCTATATTAGAGTATCTAACTGCAATGATTTATTGATATTTATCTTAGAAGTACAACACAAAAGCAATAAAACAGAGGAAGCAGGGAGAGAGGGAGCGTGCCATTGCTTAATGTAGTTACAGCCAGAACACAAAAAACCTGATTTTCTTGTAGGAGATTTTGCTTTCTAAAATCAGAGCGCACCTTTATATGAGAATGTTCCTTTCCTACATTTGGTTTTTCTAAATGTTTGCTGTGATGTTTCTTTGTCCATTGAGTGAATCATTGATTCACTTTCTTCACTGCAAGAATCACTGCAAATGAGTGGATGAGCACCTGCTGTTTTCTGCAGTGACATTACTGGATTGCATTCTACACTGATTTTAGTCTTAAAATACAGCTTCTCTGTATGGGAGAGAGATCTGAGGAAGGAGAGTAAATATACTGTATAGGCAGACAGACATTGGCTGCCCTCCAAGCTGCACACAGCATAAACCTGTTTATCTGCTACATTCACAAATCTCAAAAACATGTGAATAATCAGGCGAACAATTGGATAAGTGATTCACACTAGGGAACCTAACCAATATTCTGATGAGAGGATACTAGCATGCTAAGACATCGGGACAAATAGGCTTCCATTGTAGAAACCGCACATAGTAAAGTTGATTAGTGGTTTAAAGCAGTAAATAATCTCTACTAAAATACATTTGAAGAGGTATCCCAACCCTATGGATTTGGTTTGATATATTTATGTGCAAGTTATCTGGATAATTGGGTTAAAAGATATACTTTTATCCACAGCCTTCCAATAATTGAGGCTAATGTGGACTTTATGTTAGTTGCCAAGATAATTTACTTCTGGCAATCGAGATTTAAATGGTAGGGGTTAGTGCCTTAAAAGACAATATTACACCCATATATGTACTTGAAATTAAATTAAAGGATGAAAAGTGCTTCGAACCTCTTTATTTTGAAGAAGAAACTCTTCTTAGACAGTTACATATCCTTTTTTTATAACTATAGAAGATGAATGATTTGGTAATAAGTGAATTAGGTGAGCAGGGCTCTCATTATTTCTATATCACTGCTTTCTTTATTTTTCTCTCAACTGCTATTGTTTTTTCCTCATTTGCTAATCCAGTCATCCCCTTTTACTTTATTTCAATGATTATTGTGCTTTATCATTTAGCTGTAAAGTGGAAATTCTCAAAAGTTTTGGAGTTAACCTCAAAATTACATTTCAGTTATGAAAATTTCTTATGACTATTTATGAATTTTAGGCTTGGATTATTTCCATAAAATAGACATGGTTATGATGACAGCAAGATGACTTATTTCAATTGCTATGTCTGTTATCTTATACTAGGGGACTTCAAAAAGTTCATGGACTATAAAAATAAAAAATATAAACTTGATTTCTCAGCATAAGGTCCATCAATTCAAGACAATTTTGTTAGAGATGATATCAGCCATTTCATTTAGTCCATCCCTAGGGAACTGAGGGTCTTGGGAATTTAACTGTGTCAATAGTGGGTTTTTTTGTTTGGGGGGTGGTTTTTTACATTATTAATCAAAGAAAAAAAAATGGTGCCCTATAAAGATTTATTTTTTAAGATAAGGAAACAAAAAGAAGTCAAAAGGAACCAAACAGGGACTCTAGGGGAGATGACTAATGATTTCCTATCAGAACTCTTAGAAAATTAATTGCATTTGTTTGATGAGAAAAATGAACAGGAGCATTTTTGTAGTGGAGAAAGACTCTCTGATGAAAATGAAGCCTTTCCCAGCATTTTTCTGCTAAAGCTTTGGCTGACTGTCTCAAAACACTCTCGTAATAAGCAGATGTTATAGTTTTTTGCTCTCTAGAAAGCCAACAAGCAAAATGCCTTGAAATCCCCCCAAAACTGTTGCCATAACCTTTCCTTTTTTTTTTTTTTGAGACAAAGTCTCACTCTGTGCCCTGGGTAGTGTACCATGGTGCCATAGCTCATAGCAACCTCAAACTCCTGGGCTCAGATGATCCTCTTACCCCAGCCTCCCCAGTAACTAGAACTACAGGCACCTGCAATGATGCCTGGCTAGTTTTCCTATTTTTAGTAGAGATGAGGTTTCACTTTTGCTCAGGCTGGTCTTGAACTCTCGAGCTCAAGCAATTCACCCAGCTTCTCAGAGTGCTAGAATTACAGGCATGAGCCACCATGCCCAGCCTCATGACCTTTTTTGTCTTGACTGGTTCACTTTTGCTTTGACTGGACCACTCCACCTCTTGGTAGCCATAGGTGGTTGTGTTTTGTCTTCAGGATTGTACTGATGAAGCCATGTTTCATCTCTTATTACAACTCTCCAAAGCCATACTTTGTGATCTTGATCCCATGTGTTAAAATTTCTATGGAAAGCTCTACTTTTGTCTGCAACTGACCCAAGTGCAAAGGTTTTGCCTGGTTAGTGGAAAGTTTGCTCAACTTTAGTTTTTCAGTTAAAATAGTGGGAGCTGAACCAGTTGAGATGTCTATAGTGTTAGCTGTTGTTTATGTTGTTAATCATTGGCTCGCTTCAATTAGGGTACAAACAAGATGAAGCTTTGTTCTCACAAATTGATGTGGATGGTCTGCCATTATCAGCTTCATCTTCAACATTGTCTCATCCCTTATTGAAACAAGTTATACATTTGAAAACTGCTGATTTCTTTCTTTCTTTCTTTCTTTTTTTGTTTTTTTGCAGTTTTTGGCCAGGGCTGGGTTTGAACCTGCCACCTCCAGCATATGGGGCTGGAGCCCTACTCCTTTGAGCCACAGGCGCCACCCTAAACTGCTGATTTCTTTGGGCATACTGTCCTCATAAATCATCATAAGACATCGATGATTTCACCCTTTTCCTACCCAAGCTTCATAGTATCCATAAATATCATGTTTGTTTTCAATTTTAGCAGAATTCATGTTGCTCCCAAAGAGGCTCTTTCCAAGCTGATGTCTTACCTTTGTTACTGACTCAAACTAGATCCTGTTCAGACAAGTTATAATAAGTTAGTAAAAGTTTATACGTGTGCAAAAAAATAAAAAGAAATGAAGTCCATGTGTAATAATTCTCACAATACGCATGTTTGGTGAACTCTGAAGACCCCGCATACTATAGCTCTATATGCCTATCATCTTAGTAATAAGAAAATATAGAATTCTCTACTTTTACAGATAGAAAATACTATTCCAGAAAGAAGAGCATTAACACAAGGCAATTACAGAAACGTCATACACGGTACAACTGTTTTCCCCCCTGCATTGCAGAAGGGCAAACTGTTAAAACTTTCTGACACTGGAAAACTTTGCTAAATTAGTAACCAAAGACATTATCATTTTAGCAACAGGAAGTCTTAGAAAAGGTAGGTGACCTAGAGGTTGATGCTCCAAACAATATTCTGCTCCATTTGAGCTTCTTGATTAAAGCCTTGCCTCAAGAGAATGTATGTTGAGTCTATTGGCAATTGTATCTACCAAGTGTTTTTATCTTGCCTTGACATTTTCTCATCTTGCCTCAAGTTCTTTTTCTTCATGATCAGGCACAAAGACCGAATGAATAGCTGCAATTATCGGAAAACCTGATATTAGAATCTGATACTTTTGTAAGGCTGCACTGAGCAGTCTCTTTTTCAGCTACAGGACACTTGCATAATTCCTGATCATCTTTTCTTCTTCACTTCTCTCTGACCTTGTAAAATATGATAAAATTTTTTTTTTTTTTTGAGACAGAGCCTCAAGCTGTCACCCTGCATAGAGTGCCGTGGCATTGCAGCTCACAGCAACTTCCAATTCCTGGGCTCAAGCGAGTCTCCTGCCTCCGCCTCCCAAGTAGCTGGGACTACAGGCGCCCGCCACAACGCCTGGCCATTTTTTGGTTGCAGCCGTCATTGTTGTTTGGCGGGCCTGGGGGCTGGATTCGAACCCGCCAGCTCAGGTGTACTTGGCTGGCGCCTTAGCTCGTTGAGCCACAGGCGC
>CAUYON010199020.1:0-16912 GCA_963573935.1 Arctocebus calabarensis
CATATAATAATGGAGAAATTGCCAGGAAGGCTATGTTAATCAGTTTGATGAAAATAGTTAAGATTGTATATGAAACCAGCACATTGTACCCCTTGATTGCACTATTGTACACAGCTATGATTTAATGATAAAGATAATAAATAAATAAATAAAATAAAAATAAGTAAACTAGCCAGGTGCTGTGGCAGGTGCCTGTAGTCCCAACTGCTTAGGATGCTGAGGCAGGAGGATCACTTGAACCCAGGAGTTTCAGATTGCCATGAGCTAGGTTGATGCCATAGCACTCTAGCCTGGACAACACAGTAAGACTCTGTCTCAAAAAAAATTTTTTTTGAATAATATTTTGGAAGGCTGTAATATGACCAAGAACAGTCAGTATGTTTTGAGGACATCTCTATTTCCTTGAGGCTGATGTCATAATGAACAAAGGAAGTGTTTTTGTTACTTGAAACGACCAGAAAATAAAACTAAATTTGTATTTTTTTAATGCTGCCATTCTTCAATGCTTCATTAAAAAGAATGCACAAGGTGGCCCAAGGAAACTATAAAGTCTCAAATGCAACCAAATTTCAATTAAACTAAAGTTTAATTTCTACATATTACATGCAAGTTTGAACCCAGGGAGAGAATAATTTTTCTTTTGCAATGTATAAGTAGTTCTTCTTTTACCTGCCTCAGGACACATTTAGATGAAAGAAAACACACTGAATTATTAATGTAATGATTAATTGAAAGTCCCCTTAAATTATCTAGCATATTTATGTCAAAGCCCTTTGGCCCTGCTCAGGCACAACTACGACTCTAACAAGTACATTCAAAAGCAGTCTCAACTACCATTTTTGATAAATTACAGAATTGAAGTAATGAAAATAATGCTCAGGATGTTGTCTGGATAAAGGTTGATTTTTTTCTATGCCCGCCTCACTTAGAAATATTTTTTTTCTATGCCCTCCTCACCTTTAGGTCTACACAGAACCAGAATTGGACTGAATTTCCTCATGTGAATTCCAGTGTTGCCATGTTGCTAAGTGTCCAGGTGGGATTCCTGGTGTTACCAACAGTTCTGTCACCAGTGAGTCAGATTTTGTTACGTGTACGCATTCCAGCACAAGCCTTATAAGAACTGTCTAGTAGCCTAGTGAAAAACAGACAGTGGGCCCCATGAGAAACATGAAATTCCTCCATGTATATAATGCTCAGGCAGGCCCATTTTCAGGGAAAGCAAAAGGAACAGGAGATGAGAAAGGACGGTCACAGTGGCAGTAGTTGTCATGGATAAGACAAGAGAACATTTTTCTAGGCAGAAGAATTTATTTCATAGATGATAGTTTTCAAGAATGTTCAAAGCGGGTAATTCTAAATCATTGAGACTAGTGATTCTAGAATCACTCTCCTAATATACACATTGCCAGGCCCCATTGTTGGCCAATTAATTCAGAATCTCTGGGCACACATGATTCTAATTGTAGCCAGGCTTGAAAACTACTGGTCCGAAGAGCTAAAATGTGTACATTTTTCCCCATGACTCAGAAATATTTCATGCTCCTTTGTAATATCTTCCATTCTTGTAAAAACCTCATTATCAGTAAATTTTTTAATTCCTTCTTTCCCCAACTAAAGACCATAGTAAAGATTAAAATATACTCTGTTGGCCACGACAGGCAACTGCCCTCCATTCCCCTTTGAATTTTCACTTTCCTTGGTAGATGCAACATGTACATCCAACTCCCCAAAACAACACACAGCAAGTATACTTTTTCAGTGAAATGGAATTCTCCTAGGAGCCTAAAAAGACATTATCAAACAATGCCTTTTCAAAGCTGACTTTGGTAAAGTCATTTAAAAGCTGGTTTCTCAACCTTAGCACTACTGGACATTTACATGGATAATGCTTTGCTGTAGAGGGCTGTCCTGTGCATTGTGGAATGTTTAGTAGCACTTCTGGTCTCTAAATACTAGATGACAACAAAAAACATCTCCAGATACTATAAATGTCCCACAAGAGCGCACAGGTGGAATCACCTTTGGTTAAGAATTACTAGTGAATAAAGAATGGAGAAGCATGAATCCCATGTACTCAATTTTGATATGAGGACAACTAATGACAACTAATGACACAGTGGGGGTGGGGGAAGGGGACAGCAGAGAGAGAAAGAATGAGGGAGGGGTGGGGAAAGGAAGAGCAGAGAGAGGGAAGGAGTGAGGTCTTGGTGTGTGCCACACCTTTTGGGGGCAAAACACGGTTGTAAGAGGGACTTTACCTAACAAATGCAATCAGTGTAATCTGGTTTCTTGTACCCTCAATGAATCCCCAAAAATTAAAAAAAAAAAAAAAGAATTACTAGTGTATAGATTTGAAAGAACTTGGCCTACATCAAAATTATAATATTTACAAGGATCCTACTGTTTACTATATTGACTAACATGTATTTCAACATTTATGCTATGAGAAATATTTCTAATTTGGCTCATATCTAAGAGATTAATTATATATAATACCCTTGAATAGCAACCAGCGTTTTCTGTTGAAATCAGTCTGAATTGCTCTAGGCAAAAGAGAAAAGTAAGATTTGACACACATTCTCTGCAGTGGACACCTGCAGAAAGGTCCTCAGAGACTCGAGCTAAGCATCAGCTTTAGGAAGTTCTCTTGTCTGACTCATTTTCTGTGAGTTTTCTATTTGAATAACACAATATTTAGGGGACTGGGAAAGTTGAAGTGCATAGTGCTTCTGTTGAAAAGGCTTTCCTGGAAATGAACACAATATTGTTAGAGAAAAACCAAAGTGGACAAATGAGAGTTGTTGAAAATATAAGGTATCCACATCAAAGATCAAAGTCAGAAGCATAACACAAAGGCCAGGGATCCTAACAGCAAAAGAGATTGAGTCAATTAATCAGGAAATAAGCTATTTTAGAGATGAATTATATACTTCATGATTTTTTTCCCTTCCCGTCCTGGGAAGACATGAACAAATTATCCAATTTCAGAAAATTCTCTACTTAGCTAAAAGAAGGCCTTTACTGCAAATAAAGGTGGCTTACAAGTAGAGTTAAAAGTGGAAATTAAATCGTGGGAAATGAATATTTTAAATTCCTCTGCAATTGCAATGCACAGCCTTTTACTAATAGCAGAAAAATGGTAGCCCATCATTATAATTTTTCCCCAGTAAACATACACTATTTGAATTACATTCTGGGTAAAGTAGCAGCAAGGGAGATCATTTTGACACAGCTTGGGTTCTGGTAATGTCACTCCTCACTTTCCTGTAAATATTCCATTTTTGTATAATGCTAAAGAAATCACATTTTCATTTTTCTGTAGTTCATTATGGCTCATTGCCGTAGCAACTGCCAAACCAGTCAATTTGTATAAATAATAGAACAAGCTTCTATTGTCTCTTACCTGACACACTGCCAACAGTGAGTCTACCTATTCCAATAGGGAAAGCATGTTTTTAAACTCTTTATATAATTTTAATGTCCCTGGAGTTAACACACAGAAATTCTTTTGGGACGCTGAACTGAGTGTATATACCCAAGCATTTGGCCCTTTAAATTAGGACATATGAAGAATACTGATGTTCATGCTACTGTCAGATAAAGAAGAAACCCTATGTGAGCATTTGAAAAGCCCAAATGAGTTTGCCTGATATTTTAAAACAAGAGAAATTTAGTAACCTTGGTTCTTCTAAATTCCTCAACTCCCCACACATCGATTAATGTTCAGATTCCTACAATTAATCACTCTTCCTTGAAGAGGAAAAAAAAATCTATAATTTTTGTTTTGCTATTTTAATTTGCAGCTTAGTTTTTGGCTTTCAGCATCATTTCTTGTAGTGAGAAGAACAGATACGATCTTTTTACCCCTGCTACAATTCATAGCATGCAAAATTTACAAAAGAGAGAAAACAGTCACTGGTTAACTAAATGAAAGGTCCGTGGGAAGCAAAGAGGCACACAGCTATGGAAGCATCTTTACATGTTTGTGTGGTGTGATGTGCATGCCTGAAATTTCTCAACTAGAGATTTATTATTTTGAATATTAATTGATCTATGAATTCTCTTTCTCTACTTTAAATATTTTACTTTAGATTCACTTTAGATGTATGGAAAAGTTGACAAGACAGTACCAGAGAATTCCCCGGTACCTCTTACCACCTTCCCCTAATGTTAACTGCTTATATCCCCATGGTTCATCTGTTAATACTCAGAAATTAACATTCAGATTTTACCAGTTTTTCTGATAAAGTCCTTTATCCCTCCTCCCCCTGGTATCCAATTCAGGATACCACATCACATTTGGTGAGATACCTGTTATAAACACAAAATTTCCAGGTTGTGTAATTTATTAAATTACCACTTTGAACTTGTTTATTATATGAATTTTTTCCTGGAAGGAAAAGACAAGAGTGGCATGAAAAGCCTGGGCACGTGGGAGTGTATGAAGGAATTGTGAAGGGAAGGAAACACTGCCAAGAAAGGAGGTAACAAATCAAAGCCAAAAAGACTTTCAGTTTTGCCCGGGACAGGCCCTGTGCAGCTACGTGTAATTAGCTTCTTCAATTACTGTATCTGACAAACTAATTTTCACTGGAGAGAAAACAAAAAATCATTAATTGTGGTAATAAGTCCTGGATTAAAACCTTTAATTTTAATCATGCACTGTGATTTGTGCCCTTGGTCAGCCCTCATTTTGCCTCTTCAGCCTTTCCCGGCTCCTCGCTCCTAGGAGTTAGCTCTGTGTGGACACATGCGATTGCCCAGCCTGGACAGCACTACCCACTGCCTTTGCAGTTCTGACATCGAGCATACGTCCCTGTAGGCCCTTACTAGCTTCAGTCTTGTTCTGATAGCAACTTGAAGGCAAAGGTGAATTTTAAGCAGCAGCAAAATTCGTGTACTGTGATTGAAAACATGAGCTCTGAAACCAAGTCTGGATTGAGACCTTAGCTATAGCGCTTCAGAGCATTGAGAGTTTGGACAAACCACGTAATGAATGTCTCCAAGTCTCAGTTTATTCATATGTAAAATGGGGGCAATAATAGGACCTAATTGTTACCATTGGAGAACTAATAAGTTGATCCCCTGTATAGTACTAGGCATATATTTATCCCTGAAACCCAAAAGGTCAGTCTAAATGAATTCTAAAGGGGGAAAGGAAAAAAATAGTGCTTTAGCCCTGTCATCCAATAATGTCTGACTTTATGTGATTCTTAGGTATAGGATCTTGGGGACCAGTCATAATAAGAGCCTATATTATCTTCTATATATCTCCTTCTCTGCCAGGTAGATTTACGACACTTTTCCCCATAAGAACATCTCTGGGCCACTCCTTTTCCTCCTCCCATGGTATCTCAGTACTTAGGATCTAGATGCCTGTCCCTAAGACCTCCTGATTATCATGCCTGGCACATACTAGGCACTAGGGATAAAGCAATGAATAGATGATGTTTCATGTTTTCAAGAAACATGTACACCAGGGTCACTGAAAGCTAGAGCTTTAGATGCTAACCACCCTTCCTCTAGGTTCCCAGAGTTATCTACTGAGATTCTTGTTACTGGGTGCCAACCAAGGGCACCTCCAATGTCAGTGTCCCTTGGTTTTTATAGTCTGCTAGTTGGCCCAAGGCCTCTAGCCATTCTCTGCAGTAGGATCAGTTTCCCAAGCATTGGGATCAGACCTACCCCCTCCTATCTTCCTGCTTCCTACCTCCCATGTGTTGGGATGAGCACTAAATCCAGTAACAAACTTGCAATTTACAGTAGTAACGAAAACATCCATGGAGTCACTCATGACTTTGCCAGTAATAACAAATTAAAATGGTTGTGCCAGAATTATCTACGTTCAGTAGCTGGTTTATAGATTCCAGCACTTTGTACTTCCAAGTCTCTTCAACCTTGGGTGGAAAACACTTAAGAAATCATCTGGCACAGTTAGTTTCAAATCATGCATTATCTACCAGCAGTTTGCACCATTATACGAATAGATCTGTTTACACAGGATGCTCCTATAATTAGAACCTTGGCAAAGTTGTATTGTTCAACACACTGTGGCTCCATAGGGAGAGGCCAGTGGACCTTTAGTCCATGTTCCTCTATTTGTCTGCATTCCCACATCACCTCTCACATTCACAGCCCAGTGTGTGCTTTCAGCTCCCTAGCTACCGGCCCATCTCCTACCTCGGGACATTTGCAGGTGCTGTGCATGTACATTTCGGGGAAACTTCTTACCCTCACCGACTCCTAGTCATCTAAAACATCTTCAGAGAGGCCTTCATTTCCTCCCAGCCTAAATCTAATTCTTTGTTATTGCTGCTCCTGGCATTTGCCATAATTAACTGTCCTATTTCTATGAAGTATAGTAGAGTGGTCAACAGCCTAGGCCCTGGAATCTCAGTCTCAATCAGATTTTAGCACTTACTGAGGCAAATCATGTGAATAGAATGACTTAACTTTTCTGTTTCTCACCAGTTCTACTAGCCACGTCATAGGGGTATGGCCAAGATTTATTTATCTTTTATGGTAAAGATTTAAATAAATTAGCCACATAAAATACTTAATGTGGCATATAGAGGCTCTAAGTAAACATTAGCCCCACTAGTAATTATGACTTAATATAATAATATTAGCAGTATTGGTGAGAATACAAGTTCTAGAAGGGTAGAGGCTACTTCTGCTTGTTCACTGATGCTTTGCCGCACACTTCTAGACATTGGTGTAATCCATGGCACATACCCTTGGTCAATTAATATTTCTTGGGTTACTGAAGGAATAAGAAACAAAATAAATACAAATCAGTTTTTTTCATGGTCAGTGTTTAGTCTTCGGGTGGTTTGTGCATGAAAGTAAGAAAGCGAGCACAACATGGAAAGATCAGTAAGTTTCATAAAATTAAGAGAAAAATAAAGGAAACAATTTTATAATGTCCAAAATTTAGACACAGGTGTTTGAAGAACTCCTTGGAGAGAACAAAAAAAATGATCAAGTGCTAAAATTACCATTTTCAATAACAAAATGTAATCAAGATATGACCAAAGAAACAGAAGTAAAATTGATATCCGCTTCATATGATGCAATGCATACGTTCCCAAAATGGAACATCAGGGCATTCTAATATTAAATGCACAAAGGGAGATTGCTAGTTAAAAAGAACCGCTAGTGGAAAATAAAACAAATCACAATCCTCTAGTGGGCATTTTTCTGTGTGCTTGAATTTTCATATAGTAGATTTACTCCTAGACCAGGATTCACCAGAATTTCAATTAATTTAAGTATAAAAGTGCTATAGAAGTCACATAAGTTCAAGATACCCAAATGTGAAATTTAGAGAAGCATTTTGTTCAGTAGCAAAGGATAATATTAGCACTGTGCATTAAATCCCTAAGAAAATAAACTAGACTACCGATATAATTGCAAGTCTCCTTATGAAATCAGGGGACCAGTTTCATTTAAAGGCTCAGATTGACTTCAGGGATGGGTATATAACTACATCTGAAATATCCAGGCAGGGATTTTAAAAGTGTACCTGTCATATAAAATGCAGATATAAGAATTCCTGCAACGCTTTTTTTTACTGACAAACAAAAACAGAGCCTCCTAAGTAACTATGATCACAGTATAAAAACTACATTAAGAATCCTGGCACTTTTCCTGGCCAAGGAACCCATACACCTATATATATCCTGAGACTAAAGGCCTAAAGGAGGAGATGGGGAAAGACTGGGAGAAAAACGGAGAGAGCTTCTCTCTCCCCACTAGAATTCTCTCCCTCTACCAGGAGCCTTAATGTTTTCTGTATTGTTTTCTGTGAATAAATTCTGTCTTACAAAAAAAAAAGAATCCTGGCACTTTTTAACATGAAATAAACCAACAATGTTTCACAAGGTAATGTATGTTGTAATGTGTTATTTCATATTTCTAAACAATATGTAGGATGAACATTCTCAGACCTTGTTTCCAAGTGAATTTAAATCTGGGTCCAAATATGTGTGTACATATAATACACAAACAAAGGCACAAGAAAATTAGCGTGTTGAGTCTGCCTCGTGAGCCAAAGATAAGCTCATTTTTCCCCTAAAACTTTTTACAGCAGCACTAAAAATACTCCATTCTTTATTCCCAAATGCACACTTTATAAAAGCATTCACAGTGGCAGTTTCTTCACCCACCATTTCACTAAAGGTGTTTATCTTTTGTTCATACTATTGTACTCACCATGATGATGATTATAACATCTTAATATCCCTACTGCTCTTAAATACATCTCAACTCATGTCTTGCGTATTTAATTCACTGACTTCACTTACTGCTTCTTCATACACTAGATGTCTTTCATACAGTTAAATATTCTTTCCTTATATAATAAACTCTTAAAGAGCAGGGATTGGGCAATTTACACAGTATTAGACAAAAGACACCTGACTGGAGTGATGGTAACTCAGGTGGATCATGACACTAACTCTATGACTTTGCCTGGTGCTCCACTGGTTGATTCAATACATACTTTTTGGCACTTCCTAAGTATAAGGCTTTATGCCATTATGCTCTGTAGAATGTAGATACTCAAACCTTGTTATCAAATTGCTTAGAGATTGCAGTTAGATATTCAGCTTCCAAGGCTGGAAAGAACTTAGAGACTTATAAAATTTTCCAGGCCCTCCTGCAAATGATAATGAGTCATCAAGCCTTGATGACAGCCTTGACTACCACACTTCCAGGATAACTGCAATTGGCAAGGTTATAGATCCTGGGATGCTGTCATTTTCCTTCTGCTCCTCTCCTAGCAACAGATGCAGTTATAGGAAATGCTTTAGATGTCGGGGTTCACTAGGTACTTTGAAAGATGGAAATTTTCACAAAGGATGAAAAATGCGCCAAAATATCTCAAAGCTATGAAAACCACTCAGAATCTTTGAGATCTGTGTTTAACATCTTCAAATGATGTGTCTTTGGAAAGGAGATCTCTGTCATGTAACTAGCTTCACCTTCCCCACTTCAGGGAGAGACAGGGTCTTTATCACATCCATTCATTTCCTCCTCATGTAGGAGGAAAAAACTCCTACCATTGGGATATTTTTAAAGTGTTCATACCTTTATAATTGAGAAATATATCTGTTTACTGAAAATTTCATGTAAGTTAATTCAGTGTGGGGTTAAATGAAAGGTTATTTCAAGTACATGTAAGAATTTTTCTAACTTATGTCTCTAATTTACCTGCATGATGGATAACAAACTAAAATATTAATGAGAAGAAACCTTAAACTTCATCTGAAGTTGCTGGAACTTTTTTCTATTTCAAATAGAATGGCACTAAATAGTGGTCTGAAAGGAAACCCATCATTTATGCTCCAAAAGCCTGACAAATGAGGAATAATGCCTATTATACTATGCAGGTCACAGCCTGTCAGGTAAGCATTTCTTACTGTGAGCCAGCGACAATGCATATATTAGCTATGTAAATGTGAAATCTACACACAGCTTCCAGGTCAGAATTTGCTTAAAGAACTATGGTCATAAATTATGTGTAGTAACACCTAAACTGCTTCTACCGTGCCTGGGTATCCACAAATTATTCATAAAAAATAAGAACTAAGATCTTTCAGACAGATCTAAAGAAATATGTTATCACTAAGAAATAATGTAGAATATAGTAATAGGTTATTTCTTAGTAAGCAATTCAACTCCTAAATCTTAACTATTAGCTGCAAAATAAGTTAGAAAGCAGCCTTACTCATGTTATTCAGTGCAAGGTGGCTTCGTATGATGTATTTTCTCTCCATTCTTTTGCTAAACAGCACATCCAGCTGACTTATTTTCAATGTGAGGAAGTGAACAAAGTGTCATGAAAGAATTATGAACAATTTTTCCTGATTAGGAGGTATAGCAGGGACTTGCCTTTCATGAAGAATTTAATACCTAATCAGGCATAATATGTATACATATATATATATGTGTGTGTGTGTATATGTATATATATGTTATGTGTGTATATATATATATTATATATATAGCATATACATACTATAACATATAATACTATTTTTCATATTACATGGCTGGATACTTTCCAGGCAGTCCTCATATATAATATATATAACATATATATTATGTGTAATGAGGTATCTAATACATAGTTGTTGAAGTTGGGTAAATATCAGTCTCAGTGCCAAGAAGCAATTCTAAAGAGAACTAGATTCTGCCCTTGGTTTTGCCACTGACCATCTGGTTTAGTGACCTTGGGCATGTGCCTGACCTATTCAGCAGATCCCATCATCTGAAGATGGGAACAAGAGCCAGCTTGTCTGTCTTACAGGTTCCTTCTCTGAGTACCAAGTAAGGCTACAGACATGGGGAAAAAAAAGTGCTTTGTAAATAGTAAAAGATTCAATATGTGTAGAGAATTGAAATTTAATTTCCAAAGATCCCTTTTAACCAATTTTAGAAACACAAACATGCCTGACACACGAGTTCGTAGGGGTATACACATCCACACATAAAAACATACAAAGACAATGATACGTGTTGCCTACTTTCAGATTTGTAAAACTGTCATCAACATTTCAGCTTTAACCCAATTTGCCATGTTCTAGTACTCTGTCTAAAATATTTAAAACAATGCGCTAGAGTATATGTTAGAAAAAGAGAGTGTTCCCCCAAAATCTGCCTTCTAGCTATTTGGATTTAATTTGAAGAATTCTTTGCTCAGCCATCGGTCTGGGGCTCACTTGATCTTGAAGATGTAGAGGATCACTCACAGACTCTTTTAACTTAGCAATGTGTGCTATAATTGGTCACTTGGTTATTTATAAAATGAAGTATAAGCCCAATTTTGGGCTTTTACTTAAGGGACATGCAAAATACAGTCACAGAGGTATCTTGAAAATTGCTGGATTAGGAAAAAGAGGCTAGAAGGGACAGTGAATGCCTTTCTCAAGGGCCTGTCTTCCCAGATGTGCCACAGGGATGGACACCAACTCACCATGATTTACAGAATGTTGTCTTTAGCTCAAAGGAGAAAGAACGTGGAAAGGAACATGTGGATTTTGAGTTGCAAAGAAAGGAGGAATCAGGTTTTATAACTTTGAGTAGTTTTTTCCCATCTTAAAGACAAACGCTCTAGGAGTTGGCAAGAATGGATAGCATGCATGTTTGGAGAAGCCTATACAAGGTCAAGCTTACTTTTTCAGAAGAGAAACACAATACTACAAAATATATTCAAGAAGAGAGAAAGACCCAAACATTTCACTAGTTTCTGAGGTAAGTGCCTGCTAACTCCTATATATTTATTTATAATTATCATTCAGAGGGCAGAGGGCATTTCAGACAAGTCAACTGGTTCAAGTAATTATTATCTTTGGTATTAAGTGAGAATAGAGCTTCCTATTGTATCTTCTGATAAAAATCATAAAATATAATTTATTCTCTCTTACATTCTAAGAAAGAAGGAAAACAGTGAATTGAGTAAATCATTTCTTAAACCATTAAGAAAATCCGAAAGATGATTTGTTGCCTCTTTTAAAAAATCAGTTTACTTTCTCCTTGGCCTTAAAAATTAAGTACTACTGCAACTTAACCTACTGGAGTTGGTACAATCTTTTCAGGATAGATTAAGCCAGGGAAAGTACCTCTTCCTTAGTATCCTAATAGCCACACTTAATCATTCACCAAGTACTTCTCAGCATGTAGTGTACTACAGGCCCCATGAAAGCACCAGTAGTCCTAGCACCCTGTGAGGCAGGGCAGGAGGATCGCCTGAGCTCAGGAGTTTAAGACCATCCTGAGCAAGAGCAAGACTCCGTCTCTACTAAAAATCCCAGAAAAACTGGCCAAGTATCATGAGAGGTGTCAGTAGTCCCAGTTGCTGGGGAGGCTGAGGAAGGAGGATCATGTGAACCCAGGAGTTCGAGGTTGCTATGAGCTAGGCTATCTCAAAACAAAACAAAACAAAATGGCATAATACACAGTTTTGAGTCAATGACCTTACAGACTAATGTGGAAAGACACATGAATTGACAATTTGACAATTATAATAGAATGTGATAAGTGCAATGGCTGCATAAATAAAAGATTCCTAATCTGAATGGGGAACTGAGAAGGGGTGCCTGAGTTCAGTTTTAAATAATTAACTGAGAGCTTGCCAGTTCTAAAAATGGTGGAATTTATGTAAACATTAGCTACTTAGAACCTCACTTAAAACACAGTAGAGTTTTTTAAAGCCATAAATCAATAAGAACCAACAGAACACGAGAGATGACAACATCAAAATTTAGAAACTAGAAAACCTATAGATGAGGTGCAAGTCAGCACACACCAAACACTGAATCCTAAATCGGCAGTGGGGTGAGCTGAAAGAGACTCAGAAATGGGTGGCGTAGGTATTTTCTGAAATTACGATGCAGACAAGACTGAAACAGAAACTATTTGTTGAAAATGTGTTTATGAAATTTTTTTAAAGACCTACTGTCTGGATTCTATGTGGTCCAGTAAAAGACCTTTGTCACTCCAGAAGAAGACTGGATTATTATCTAGAGAAACTAGGTATCATTAAAGACAGGGCACCATTCTGAAAAGAAGGGTAAGTAAAAGTTTACATACCGAAAAAGACCCCTAGTCTTCTTCTTCCTCTTGGATCTCATAAAGCTGGAAACTAGGTGTATATCCTTTCAAGAAACTGGAAAGTCTGTTTTGGGGACTGTGATTGGCCTGAAGGAAAAACCTGAAGATACTAAAATATGAGACTAACCAGGAAATCAGCCAAGCTGGATTAACCTACAATGAAAACCATAAAAGTCATCTTTCACCAACCCCACACACCCTGCCATAGACGTGCCTGATGCTTTAATGGCCAATAATCACAAGACTTTTGAGAAAATTCTCTATTATGGAAGACAGCCCAATACAAATAGTAAGGAAGAAAGTATAACTTAAAGAAAATAGTGAATATACAGGGATGAAAGGAAAAATATTTTTTAGAAATTAAATATTTATATAAAAATAGGAATATTCAGAAAGAAACAAATCTGTTATAAATCTGAAATATTATAGTACAGCTGAAAGACCAATAGAGAATTTGGAAAATAAAGCTGAGGAAATTACTCAGAAAGTAGAGTAAAAAGCAAAGATAGAAATGGGAGAAAAGAAAACTGTAAGATCTGTCCATAACGTCTAAGGTCATGATTGAGACATTCAGAAAAAGAGCAAATGGGGACAAAAATGAGGCAAACCCTCAATGAAATAACTCAACAAAACATCCTGGTCCTGAAGAACGTGAGTTTTCAGATGGAGAGACCTGCTGAGTTTCTGGCAAAATGGACAAACACAGAACCATCACAATGTACACTATCAGGAAATCAAAGAGAAGATTCTACACATTGATGAAGAACAGTGATCCAAGAAGGGCCAGAGGACCTGGAATTCCAGGACGCCTTGAGGTCTGTTTGTAAGACTGAGTCCTAAGATCCACTATATCCAGACAGAGCTTTATTTACTTATGATTTGTAGATTGACCAGTTTTGAGGAGAATATGTCCAGTCCATCTCATTAACTTGTTTATAATCAACTGGAACTTTCAGAGTGCTGGTAGCTATAATAACTAAAAATATCAGATCCTCTGATTTTCAATATTTTACTTTTAATCACGTGGCCTTGCAAAGAAAATGTTAATATTTCCATTTTTCCTATGGGCAAAGCATTAACTCTAATGTAAGGCTGTAAATTCTATCTGTGGATGTATTATACATAAAAATCACTATTATAGAAGTTATTTCATACACAAAATCACTATTAAAGAAAAGGAATCAGAACGGGCTGCGGCTTCTCGCGCGGCAGCGAAGGTATTGCCTCCAATTCTCACGGTCACATTTCCAGCTTAAAATTCTACACACAATCAATCTATCCTTCAAGAGGGTCGGACTAAGACATTTGCAGATGAACAAAGTCTCAAAGCTATTTTTTGTCTACTCAGGAAGGTGCTGTGGGATGTTCTCCATGTAACAACAATGACAGAAGTGCAGGGAGAAGCAGAGGGAGAAAATCCCAGGGGACCATCTGGTGCCACAGACCCAGGGAGCAGCCAGCTTGGACTGGACCCATCCAGAAGCCTTCAGGAAAGATTTTGAAGATTTTAAACCAGTGGAAACCCTAATGGCTTTCAATATATTGAGAGAAAGTTTACACAATTACGGAGGTAACAAATACTTAGCAAACAAAGCAAGTGAAAAAGCAAGGCCGTTATTCATTCCAGGGAACACAAAAACTTAGGCTGGAAAGGAAAAGAAATTGCAATGCACTATATGGCTCGGCTGTGAGTGATCGTATGTAATCACTTTACACACCATTAATATCAGTGCAACTAAAATGACAAAATGGCAATATACTCATCCATTGTGGAAAGTGAATAGATACTGCCTAAACTAGAAAAACCAAGAATTGGCAAAAAAAAAAAAAAAAAGTTATTTAGAGATACACAGCACAATTCTGAAATAATCAGCTAAAAGAAGAGCCCTGTGGCGATCACAGGGGCAGAGATACATACAATAGGGGCCTTGAGACTTTTATGACTTCAGAGTGAAAAGAGACTTGGGAAGGCTCTGTTAACTAGTTTGATGGAAGTATTTCAAATTGTATATAAAACCAGCACATCGTACCCCATAATTGCACTACTGTACACAGCTATGATTTAATAAAAAAAAGAAAAGAGAAAAGAGACTTGTATATTTCCTGGTTGATATTGTTTACAGAAATTCTCTACTTTTAATAAATTCCCTACTTATAATTAATCTTACATTCATACCAAAAGGAACTGCTCCAATTATCCTGTGGTTAGCACTGCCCTTCTGTAGTAATTTCTCCCCTCGAGGCACCCTATCCCTAATACTCCGTGTGCTTCTGCTCGTTCCTTTCTGCTCACAAGCCCGGGGCATCCTCTGCTCTCATGCGTGCATTTACTCTGCCCCTTGCCCCAAGCGTTATGAAATCAATTACTTATTAAGCTACTAAGTAATGTCATTTCCTCTCATCCTTTTGTCACTCCAGCCTTGAAAGCAACAGCTCATCTATCTTCTTTTCAGTGCAAGGCCCAAATAACTGGGTCTTAGAATCATCATGACCTAAAGCTAGGTCTAATCAACTGGAACCGCAGGAAGGAGGAGAAGACATGTGTAGCAGTTTCTTGCATATGCTGGAATTATTTTCTTTGGCAGAAACATGTCACATTCTTTCTTTGTGACAGTCAGCAGAGCCCATCACAGGGCTACCCAGCGGGCCAGTGACAAGGCCGACAACCTAGCAATCTTGCTAATATCTAAGCGCCCCTGGTTGCTGCACTGCTGGAGGCAGATTACCCTTCCCTCCAAGAAAAAAGAAAACTCACCTGTTCTGCATGGATTACAGTGCACTTGCACAGCGTTTGGTGCAAAGAATAAATACTGGTTATGGTAGCAATGATAACAACAATGCCAGAAAAGCTCTCTTGATGCTAGCAGAGTTTATTTAGTTTCTCTGCCCCCTTCTCCCCCCATTTTAGGGAAGCTGGCATATAAATGTATCTTAATTTCTTTTTATGTATAGTTGTTTGCTTCCAAGCAAGTACTCTGTAACAATTTCCGTTTTGGTGTACAGGACACATAAGGAAAGACAACCAGATCCAAACTCCTATAGTTACTTAAACACTTTCAAAGTCATTAAGGAAAGGAAATTTTAAGGCTTCAAATAAAAATAATTTTGACTCAGCATTAATGTTGAATTATTCAATTTTTAAAAATCTTATGCAAAAATTATTTTCAAACATAAATTGTCATTATTGATTCTTATTTAACTACTTGAAGAATATGCAAGAATTCCAAGTTTCATGAAACTGGCTGTTCATTATATCCCTCTCAGTGTTACTTTTCAAAAGATAGCCCATTTGTGGGGCAACAATAGAAGCCCATCATATTTAAATAAAAATAAATTTCATAAATCTGAAAGATGGCATAATACAGAGCAACCTATTATTTTCACCTGGTGCATAAAGTCACATGGAAGGGCATGGGTTTAATCACAAGAGGTACTGTAAAACACATTTGTGACATCTCTAACCTAACTCACGCCTACATGAGATTGGTACATCTTATGAATTAAACATAATTCCTGATTTATGTTCAGTTATCCCTCATATCAAAAACTACAGTAGCTGAGCAGTGTCACCATGAATTCATTTAATGATATTGATGAGACAGCCTGCACAGAGACTGCAAAGTAACCACCCGTGCATAGCCCGGCCCTATAAATCACTCTTGCAGAGTGGCTAAGCAACAATAACAAGTCATTAATTCATTGTAAGTTATGCTAAGAAGCCCAAACTACATATGTACCAGACTGGAAATAAATACCTCTGCTACACTATTAGAGACAGGCAATGTTTGGTGTTTGAACAATTTTATAAGGGCAAAAATTCAATGAACAGATTTAACTCATTATGAATTGCCCTTGGCAGACATAAACCAACACAAGATTTTTAAAATCAAGCCTCCAAACTTTTTTTCTTCCAGAGGGAAATACATATCAGGTATTAAGTTCGATGCAATGTTTTTTAGTGCCCAATTGATGAATCTGTCCAGTGAGTGATTATACTGGTCCTGACATAAAGCCGGTGGATAAGCTAATAGCATTTATGCTAAGGAATGAGCTGGTGAGAATAAAGCCAGTTACTCAAGTGGTTTTGCTTTGGTGCAAATAGGTAACTGGGGCCCCAGCCACCGGTTTTCTTTCTTTCTTTCTTTTTTTTTTAATTGAATCATAGCTGTGTACATTAGTTCAATCATGGGGTACAGTGTGCGGGCTTCACATGCAATCTGAGATATTTTCATCAACCTGATTGACATAACATTCATGAGATTTTCTCGTTTACTATATGAAAACATTTTTGATC
>CAUYON010199024.1:0-10555 GCA_963573935.1 Arctocebus calabarensis
GCCCAGCCATTTTTTGGTTGCAGCCGTCATTGTTGTTTGGCGGGTCCTGGGGCTGGATTCGAACCCGCCAGCTCAGGTGTACGTGGCTGGCACCTTAGCCCGTTGAGCCACAGGCGCCGAGCCTAGACTCCACTCTTAATAGTTTTGACATGTACCTAGCATTGTGCACAAAAGGAGAGGTCTCACCAATTATCCTTTCCCCTCCTGGCCTCCCCCCTTCACTCCCTCTCCCTACTCTTCCCTCCTTCATTCTGGACTGTGGTTGTGTTTTGTCATTCGTGTGAAAGTGTGGGTGCCTACATGTTGGTTTCATGGAGCTGGAACATACTCTTCTTGGTAAAGTATCTCAAGAAAGGAAGAAAAAGTATCCAATGTACTTTATTAATTTTAATGGTTGCATAGTTTTCCATTGCATGGATGCAAGATAATGATTTTTTATCTAGGTCTTAATAGATATTTAGGTTTACATCCTTTACTATTGCAAACAAAAGTACAATCTCTCATAAATATATCTTGGCACAGTAACTAGCTCATGTATTATGTGCATATGTATTGAATTTATATATTAGGATATACATAAGAAATTCTGGTGTTTGTGGACCAACTTGGTCAAATATTGGCAATTTTCTACAGTGTAACATAACTGGTCAAATTTCTCTCCAAGACTCCCAGCTTAACTTTGTTTGTTTGTTTGTTTTTAATTTGTAACAGCTGTTTAAACAGACCAGGAAATTTCTTGGATGCTAAGCTCTACTGGATAAAATGAGAAAACTGTGTGGATTGTTATCATAATAGAAAACAATTATGGTTGTCGCATTTCCGTTAAGGAATGTTCCCAGGCAGCCACCTTCCCAGTCCTTCTGGCATCCGGGCGCCATTGTAAGAATCGGGCAGCTGAATAAGAAACAGGAGACACTATGGACCCGGACTCCTAGCTGGCTCTAAATGGCATTGGATAAATCATTACACTCTCTAGTTTGACTTAAATAATGAATACAAATAGTATCTACTCTAAAAATCAAATGAAATGATGTTTACACCCCTACCTAGCATAGTATTTGACCTTGAATTCTTGCTTGAGCAAGTCGAACCTCACTTTGATGCTCTGAATCTCCAAATTACCAGGATGTGGCAAGGAAGAGTGTGCCTCTCTGAGCTACAACCATACAAGCATTAACACCTGTCTGGAAACTATCTCTACCCTGAGCTGCTTAGTCGCCCAGTCAGTGCTCACTTCTCCCTTACAGACCAATGGTGTAGGGAAGGGTCTGTCACCACAGTGTCTACGTAAGTCCGATTTGAGGCCCAATCAGTGTGTGCAGTGACTGGGGAGCCCAGTGGATGAGCAGTATAACTTGGCTGTATATTATTATCCACCTCTTGCAAAACAGTCTGTGCCTACCAAGAAGCTTTACTCCCTTTTTAGAAAAATCTTTACTCAGAAGGCACATCATGTTCTTATAGATGAGAAGAGAGACATTGTACTTACGTGTGTTACAAGAGAAAATATATGTAACGTCCCTAACACCTTACCTGGCACAAAGGAGGCCCTCAACAAATGTGAATTTTGATTTAGGATTCTCTATATTGATCTGGCACTAGAGATACTTGCTACTAAGCACCATCAGAATTTCAGGATTCTAGAAGATTTGTATTGCCAGGAAGGAGACAGTGTGTATTTTCACAGCACTGATTAAAATACTCTTTTTCAGGAACAGGAACTGAACTTTTTTTAGGGATCTAGTTGATGTTTTATTTAGGAAAGGTTTTTAAAATGGTTATAAAAGGATGAGAGAGTAGAGAGATAACGTGTCCTCTGTCATCGGTGTAGAAGAGAAAGAAAGTGTCTTCTGAAGCTATTGTTACACTGATTAGGAAGCCCTTTACAGGATGAAAAACACAGATTTAAGTTGTATACAGAGGTAGGAACTTGTTTCAGGAATTGTGGGTTTGTTTTTTCTATTTTTTGTCTTATCCTGAGTTATGAACACAGTGGGACTATTAAAAATGTCTCTGCTTTCCAGGGGGCTTACACTTAGGAAGGGGCTGGGAGTCGAATATGCATTTACAGTTGGCAGTTAGCTCAGCAGTCATTTTATAGGGCCTTCATTTCAAAGCCTCATGCACAGATCAGACTATAACAGGACCTGCCTTGACTTCAATTGCTAAGAAACCTCTCTCTTAATGCAAGGGCAGCAAACTAGCCTTGGAAATGGCACGTGTTTCAGAATAATGCTTGGAAGCCAGAATTTCAGGAGAGCAATTCAAAAGCCTTTATTTACTGGCTGATGACTTCCTTCAATACTTGTCTGTTAAATTAGTTTCAAAAATGAGGAATGTTTCCTTTTCTGGCTTATTTATAGTTCAATGGCCATTCTTCTATACAAGCAATAATATTTTTTAGAAATGTGCTTATTATGCAATATCTTATTAAAATATCTTTAATTGAATTTTATTGATATGTAATTGTTGTACATATTTTTGGGGTATGTGATATTTTGATACCTCTACACAATGTGCTGTGATAAAGTTGGGGTAATTGGGATGTCTATCACCTCAGACATTTATCTCTTCTTTGTGTTAGGAACGTTGCAATTCTTCCTTACTGATGATTTTGAAATACCCAATACATTGTTGTTAACTATAGTTTCCCGACTGCAGCACTGAATACTAGACCGTCTGTCTAACTATCATTTTATTCTCCATTAACCAACTTTTCTTTACTCCCCACTCTCCACTTGTCTTCCCAGCCTCTGTAACCACCATTCCACCCTCTGTCTTCATGAGGTCGTCTCTTCTTAAGCTCCCACATATGAATGAGAACACGAAATGTCTCTCTCTTTCTGCATCTGGTTTATTCGACTTAACAGAATGACCTCTGGTTCCATCCATGTTCCCGAAAATCATGGGATTTCATTTTTTATGTCTGAATAACATTCCATTGTGCATATGTACTACATTTTCTTAAGCATTTCATTCACTGATGAACACGTCAGCTGATTTCTTACCTTGGCTACTGTGAAAGGTGCTGCAATGACCATGAGAAGGCCACTATGTCTTCTGTATACTGAACTTTCATGTGATAAATTTCATTGACAGAACACAGCAGATTTTTTTTCTCATGCATTGTCCTTTTCAGAATAACTTCAGTGATACTTAGGTTCTCAGTATCTTCTTAGGGAAAGCACAGATTGAAATAGTCCTCAGAGATGGGTGGAGGGAGGGTAATTGGTGGGCTCACACCTACGGTGCATCTTAGAAGGGTCCAGATGAAACTTACTAAATGCAGAATACAAATGTCTTCATAACAATAACTAAGAAAATGCCGTGAAGGCTATGTTAACCAGGTTGATGAAAATATTTCAGATTGTATATGAAGCCAGCACATTGTACCCCACGATTGCACTAATGTATACAGCTATGATTTAATAAATAATAAAATAAGCTATTCAATTGATAATATAAAAAAAAAGAAATAGTCCTCAGAGGAGAGGGCAAGATACATATGGCAGATGACACAATTTTAAAGGTCCTGCTTAAATTCAGTGAATTCATGAAGAATTTAATATTTCCCAGTTGGATAGACATGAGATTTTAACTCCCAGTGAAAAAGTAATGTCTAGGTTTGACTCCTGAGAATTTACAAGAAAAAAAAAAAACAGTTGGCAAAAGACATTAAAGTCTGCCAAATGCTGCAAGCAGCCAGAAATACTGGAAAGGGCATGAACTTAGAACAGAAGACCTGAATTTAGTCCTGGCTAAAGCATTTGTTAATCATGTGACGCTGAGCAAGTCAGTTAATTTTTTTGGTTCTTCTGTTTACAAGTTTATAAAACTGAGTGGATTATTTCTGTCCTGTCTACTCCTCCCCATGGTTGTTACAAGAATCAGATCAGATGACTTATGTGAAGAATCTCTGTAGCTATAAAGCACTCGTCAAATGTAAGGCCTTGGGATGGAATGCCTCTATTTTAAGTTCTGTAATCTTTCTGAGGACAAAGATCGTCTCTGAGTCAGAAACACTATATGGGTTTGGAACAAATAAACAAAGGAACACGTTGCATACATTTGGACAGGAAAATACTGGGAAGTAATTCTCCCACTGCAATTTTCTGTGAGGCTGTTTATTATGTATTTTTCCTAGAATCATAAAATATAACTCTTGCTTCTTGTTTATTACCTACATGCACTTATGGGGCCAGTTCTCCCTTTATGCTAACTTGGTAACTGTACAGGAGCCTTATAACTATGTGGAGGTTGATTGTGGTGGATAAGTCCGTTCCTTATTTCAGTGAAATGTATCTTTAAGTGTGTCTGATCTTAGACATCAGAATGTAGACACATCCAAGTTTGTATGGTAGTATTACATAGCACAATACACAAAATAACAGCAATATATTGGTTTCACAACCCCGAATTCTTCCATGAATAGTATGCTTTTTTCTTTAACTTTATTGCAAAGTGAAAAATATTCTTTGTTCTGGCATCACTGCTTCAGCTACTGACCTGGAGAGGGGAGTGTAGTCCTGTGGGAAGCCCCCATTCTTTCATATCAGTTGTGACTGGGAATACTGGGTCAAGTATTGGTCATGGCCCCTTCTAGCAAAAGACAAACCTCTAAAAACTGTAATAATGGTCAAGATAATGATAGATAACAAATGACACAATATAGCCATACCCATGAACTTTTTCCTTAATAGTTAATAAATGTACTAATTAAACTAAAAGTTCCAGGCACATACAAAATAATTGCACATACGTACGACATTCTATACAGTTAGTCAAGAAACATGTATTTTCGAGAACTGGACATCATTATCCACATATACCTTTTAAAAATTAGAGCATTGAATTCAGAACACTGAAATTCCAAATCACTAAACGTTCTCATTATGACATAATTTAGTATTTAGCAGCTACTATTCTCTTATGATCATTGGAAAAGAACCTTTAGAATAGAATCTAGCTCTTCTTTTCTAAAAATCATATGAAAAAGTTTTGTAGTTAAAAAAATAACAAATATGTCTGGGTTCCGAACAAGCTCTTTTTTTTAATCTTTTTTTTTTCAATTACTTGAAAATTTTCAATGACTTCAATACCTTTTGAGTTGAGAACGTCTTCATACCATTTAGAGAGAAAATTTCTCATAAATCACACCTAAAATAGCGCCAAACCCTTTGCTACCATTTGTTTGTCTGCTTGCTCTGGTCAGGTGTTTTAGCCTGTGCAGTTGAGTGTATTTTGATGACCCCTAGGGCCCAGGAGCTGGCTGATCCAACTGCAATATAGTTCCAAAGCCCCATCTTGGCCTCAGGGGTTGGAATTAAGACTAGGCTAGAAGAAAACCCATGGTGGCTGAACTGGCTCTAATTTTATAGCAATGGTGAAAGAGTGAATTTATTTCAGGGTATTAGTGGGGCCCTCGGAAATATTAACTATATTTCAAAGGTTGTGTGTGTGTGTGTGTGTTTATTTTTAGACCAAAGTAGCACATTAGTCTGGGATTTGTGGAACTCGGCATTTCTCCAGCTAAAATAACCTGTCAGAGCCTACAGTGAATCAGTCATGACACATTTGGGTTGAACCCTCTCCTTCCCCAGGTCTGAGTCTTTTCCAGATTGGAATGTTAGAGTGCCCAGCAGACACTCACTAGAGGGCAGCAAGGGGTCACTGGAACCAATTCTTTAGGAATTTGTTGGAATGTATTATGTGCTCTGAAAAATGAAAAAGCCTAATGCTTTTTAAAAGTTTACTTCCCGTTACTTCTGTTAAAAACACAGTGGCTTCAGTACGCTATGCATGTGAGTATGTATGTTTCAGCAAAATTGGAATAGAAGACAAATATGACCCACCACCGTAATGAAAGCAGTCAGTCGGCACCGGGGAACTCCTGAGCCGCGCTCCCCGGAGACACCTGTGTGCCTGCGCGGCTGAGGGTGCTCACGGGGACCCAGTCTGTGCGCCGGTGCCAGGGATCCAGCGGGGTCTGAGCAGAAGTCGGAGCAGGAGGCCGCGGACACAGCGAACAGCTGTGAGGCCTGTCTAATAGACAAGGGGTTGGCGTGGAGACAGTGGCGGTGGTGAGGGGCTCGAGTCCCCCCGCTCTCCGTGGTTGTCTGTCTGCAGGAATATCACCGTCACACTGTCTTGTTTAGACAGGGGGTTGTGACTTGTTTTGCAGTTTCATGCTGGGAGAGAGGAGCCTGACTCCTCATTGCTTGTGTCACACTGGGGACAGTGAGACATATCCACTCAGTGAGATGTCATTGGGTGCAAGGTGGCCAGGGCACCACGGAGACAGAGGGAACAGTGGTTTGAATCGTCACGCACCACGCCGAGAGCATCAAAGGCGAGAAACCGTAGTCAGTGGGAGCCGAGAACTCTGTGGCTGCCAAGGAAAATGGTGCGGGTCACCCCTGGACCCTTCAGAGGAAAAGGGAGGTTTAGGGGAATGAGTTGCTACAGTTTTGCTGGTGAGGATGGAATGTGAACATTATTGTATTATCTTTTTCATTGTTACATATTCCTTTGAATATGTAACAGGACCACATGAAGTGTACAACCTAATTTATAATTAACAGGAACAAACTGTGCTTTAATTCCAAAATTCACTATCAAATGTCCAAGGAGGATAAATAGAACATACTCTTGCTTTTAGCCCAAATACTGCTGAAAAAATATGAATCTCAACCTCAGTTTTTCTCTATGTATCATATGGGGAATTCTTCCATTAGAATCATAAAGGGTAAAATTATACACTAATAACTTTAGGAGGACGAATTTAATAAGGACTGTAAGAAAAATATATAACCAAATGTTAGGGGCACCTAGAGAGAGGAAAAATTATTTTCTCCCAGAGAAGTGGGGTAGGTATAATGGAGAAAAAGGCCTTTGAGCCCGTTTTCAAAATATGAGTAGGATTTTTATAATCAAAGTTATAGAAATAACTTTCTAGCAAAAAGGAACAGAATAATTAATCAATACTACCTAGATTGGCGAAAACAGACTGATTGACTGATTGCTCTAATATTGGCAAAGAGGTTAAAGTCAGGGTATAAAAGGCTTTGTGCAGCCTGTTAAGGAGTTTGGAATTGATTTGCTGGTCACTTTTGGCAGGTGTCTGAACAGAGCTGCGTGACCAGAATTGCACTTGAGGATAGTTCTCTGTCTGCTGGGCTGGGGCTGAGATTGGAGGCAAAGACAAGTTAGGAATGGACCAAATTCCCTGGGTCTCAGGGAGTATCTGAGACCCGGGGCGGGGCAGTAGGGATGTGAGACAGTGGGAAGGAGGGAAACAGACATCAAAGAGGGAAGAAGCTGGTTGTTAATGTGAACATTTTTAAACATGCTTTATCAATTCTTGGAATCTAAGGAAAAGTTTCTCTTCAAAACCCTTAAGTGTTGCAACCAGCAAGGATATGGCTGAAGGCAATCAATCCTAAGTTCGGTAGTTGATGCAGGATGGAGACAGGTTAAAGAGGAAAAGGTATCTTGTTCCCCAAGAGCTCCTAAATATTACAGATAACAGTGGGGTTTTGGTATCATTTGGTAAAAACAAAATAAATATTTCTTCCTTGTTTCTTCTGAAAAAAACTGAACTTAGCTGAATTATATGTTAACATATTTAATTTAATTTATTTTTGGATTTAAATACCATAGTGTTATTTCAATAGGAGGCATCTGATTTCAATTCCGAATAATAAAAACCAAAATTCAATCTTTGGACTAACTGGAGTCAAGTCAACTTTAACTGGTTCAAGATTACATTATTTTAATATTCTGTAATACTGATAACATTGTATCCAAAGCTCCCTGTGTGCTGATTAGCCTGAGATCTACTCTAGTATTACACATCAAAGTTTTGAAAAGATTTTATGACTGACCAACTTATGAATTTTGCTTTTTGTCCCTTATTTGAAATATTCCAACTGTATGAAGTGACATTCTTTTTTATTGCGATGGACTTTTATATGCCAGATTTAAGAAACTTAGAATTTTCTACATAAGTTTTCCTTTAAGTGTAGCATTGAGTTTCCCATCTGGCAACAGAAATGACATTTAATTTTAGCCATTTGAGTAATCTGTTTCCAAACAGGAAAAATAGGGAATAGGACCAACAAGCCTGTGACACTTACCTTTGGAACAGGACCTAAAGCCAATTAAATCGTTACCATATGATTTTGTTTGGACTGTAATTGCTGTGATAATGAGATGCAGGAAGAACAGAAGTCCCCAGCGCCAAGAAGAACGGAGTGTGGAAGAGTTCTAGTCCCACCGCTTTGGCCATTCTTAGAAATCGCATTCAGGAGACACTGGACCTGCCTCACAGAGTTAACAAACTGAACAGGCCAACTGTGCCTCATGCATATTTTTTGCTTTCCAATATTACCAGATGCATATCTGTTATGTTCCAATTGCTCTGTGGAAAACATTTCTCAACTACCTGCCTCTGCCTGTTTTCCATCGTGGATCAGTCTTACTAGGCCTTCTCAATAATTCAAAGCAAAAATATGGAAAACAGTAATGAGGCCCCCGTCGGCATTACCCTGTCATCAGGAAAATGAAGACGTGGTAATGAGGAAAGCGTGAGCCTGATTACTATAGGAGAGATAAGTTCTCCTTCTTTTGTGGTGGTGTATCAGCCACAATTACCTCCCCAAATACTGCTTCAGATAACAAACAGCTTGGAGATAGCTGGAGGTCTTCCTGATTCATTTCTCTCTTGTTAGTCCATGTGCTTTTCGTGATTAAAGAAATATGCACTCCAATCTTAGCAGTAAGGCCGAGATCTTTCTAGAGATATTTCTCCAGGCCTGGGGATGCTGAGGAGCTGAGCAGGCCCTCTTCTCCCATTCTCAGCTACTGTTCTCTTTCTTCTGCCTGTAAGAGCCCCCTGGGCAGAGTGTAGAAAGCTTTACTTTTGTCTAGGTGAGTGGATTCTCCTGTTGGTTCCTCCAACCTGGAAGTTGCAATCAAGGAAAGGGGAAAGAAAAAACTGAGAGAAGGGTGCTCCAAGGAAACCCACAAAAAGTATATTGGAAACTTGGATAGACTAAGGAAGGATTTTTTGTTGTTTTTTTAAGGAAATGAAGGTAACATGGTCTTGAGGCACAGGTCAAATGAAAATGAACGCAGCGTGGCAGTAAGGTAGAGTTTCAGATTAATCAAAAAATATGTCAAAAATACATGTTGTTTATTGTCTGTGTGAGAGGTAAGGCGGGTGAGAGTTTCAGCAGCAGAGGGTACCGCAGGGGGCAGGCAGGGAGATGACTTCACCTTAGCACTGCTAAGGTCTGAACCTCCTAGATGCTGGGTTCTCCCCCTCCCCTGCCCGCTGGGGAGAGCATGACTTTCAGCAAATTAGCAAATGGTTTTAAGGTGTTTCCAGGGAGAAGGAGCACCGAGTCCATAGTAACGGCTGTATTATGATCAACAGTGCTATTTTGTTTCTTCCCCAAAGTTCCTGTTTATGTCTCACAGCCTTTATATTGTCTTTTCAAGAACTCAGCCAGTTGGCTAGTGGCCATGGTGAAATCGCATCACGGGCAATTATAAATATATCTCAGCAGTGGACACGTCTTTTGGTATTCTGCTTAAGCTCGGTTTTTCACAAGAGTTGTCATATGGGTGTAGGTGAATAGAGAACATTATTTAAGAGAGAATGGTTTCCTCATAAGAGTTTTCAAATACTAAGCTATAATGCAGAATGATTATCTGTATCATGAAGAAATTCAATTCACTTTAATTAACAAAGACTAAAACTGTAAGGTGCTGTATCATTTACACATTAACATTTAATTTTTCTTCTGTGCAGAAAATTATCACTTTTAGCGAATGAGAAGAAATGAAGTGAGTCAAAGGGGAGTCTAGGACATCTGTCCTCTGCCAGCCTTCCAGTTTTCTTGAGCTACTCTATACTGAATCTATCACAAATTAGCACATATTATTATTAATAAAACTATGGCTTCTTTAAAAGGCAGTTGTGTTCTGCAACTTGCACATTTTGTCTAAATTGATTAAATCAGTGAGATGGATATTATCTCTATTTAAAAAATTAGAAGACATAAGGGGAACAAAATGTTAAAAAATTTGCCCAAGGTCATGTAGCCCATGAGTGAATAAGCTGAGATTCTTCCAAGTCTACCTGACTCTGAAGCTTAAATGTCTAGTCCCCACTGCCTTCCACGATGGCCAGAAGCTCCTCCAACAGAAGGCCACCAGAAAGGAGGGAAGCCATTTCCCATTACACTGATGCAGAAAATCGTATGCGCCCAAAATAAAGAGAGTTACTCTGTGTCACTGGTGGAGCTAGTATAATGTGAAGAGCAACAGATTCAGAAATGCTTTTTAACAAAGTAAAAACAGGAGATTGAAGGTCGATGACCATCCTCTTCTAGCTTGAAAAGTTGCAGCTGAGAGCTCTGCAGTCATTCTAATATTCTTCCCCTTGTAGTTTATGGTTTTCTTATATTACACCATTTCAGAATTTTCTCCTTCATATTAAATTTAGTGACTAATTACGATGTGCCTGGGGGATGTCTTATTCAGGTTGAGT